>JAZHYW010033730.1:0-40267 GCA_037355805.1 Ixodes ricinus | reverse complement strand
GCCTAATTGGAACAAGCATGTCACAAAACAAATGTTCCATGAAAAAAATAATTTTTTGAGCAATATTTACGTCACAGAACGTAATTTAGACGGAGTCAGAACCTCTTCACGTTTGAAATTCCCGCTCTTTCGACCCCCCGCGCAGATACTACGCCCCGCCCCTCACTCTTGAATTTGCTCTTTTTTGTTGACTTGACTGCTGAGCTGAGCGTCTTGACTTCCGGTGAGATCTGGCAACCAACTACGCACGTTAAGCGTGGCGCCGGTATTGTTTTGGTTTGATGGTACACGAGAATAGAGCTGCAACGAGAAGCTGCGCGGTTTGCGAGCACATAGCGAAGACGAGACCGGAGAAGTGCTCCTGTGATGTTCCCGGAAGACGGAAAGTATCATTCGTAATCGTCGTGTGTGCTTGGAGAGCGAAGGGAGTCACAGGGTCCGTGAGTGCGCAACCACAAGCCAACGTTCACGACAGCGCTGCGTTGACTTCGGCGATCTCGTTCTGTTTGGTGCAACACGGCGACGACGGCGATGCGACAAAGAACTGAAACGTTCGTGGTGTGTGTGGTGCGGTGCTTGGAAGTAGACACCCACAGAGCGCAGATTGGTTGTTGTGGGGTTCAGTCCCGTTGTCGTCAGCTGATCCAGTCAAACTGGTGCGGGAGGACGCAGCGAGCGTTTTTAAAAGTAAATCTTCCTTCGTTCCGTTTTAAAATGTGGAAGATTCCTGACGCATACCGTGAGTAAAAAGCTGCGGGGGTTTTCAACAAAATTACGTCGTTTTATTTGAACAATGAACTCCGAATTGTTGTCCTAAATCTGCCGTTTTTATGCTTCGTGTTGTTGGACTGCGTTTGCCCAGCGACGTGTTGCGCTCATAGTGCGGTGTGAATAAATTTGGCCAAGATTTAGTACCTGCCCACACATGCATGAACTGAGACCATTTTTTACGTAGTGAACATAGTGCTTTTTTTATTTTGTGTCTAGTCGCGGACGTTAGGTGCACCCGGTGCGAATCTCGATGGCCTTTGGAGCGATATTACGAGAACGTAACTGGACACGTTTGTCGCTACGCGAACGCCCGAATGCCTCCAGCCAAAAGGCATTCCTTTCGGGGCGACATGGCTGCTGGAAGGCTCGCTGTCGCGATAACTCACCTGACATCTCCGAAAAGTCGGCATTTGCACGCGCCAGCAAGCAAAAAAAAAAAAAAGCACGCTAAGCAAACAAAAAGGAAAACGAAAGAACCGCGCTCTGAAAGCCAAAACCTCGCGTCGCTTCCTATCACTAATACCTGCGACAGCTGCTAAACACACACTACATCACTTCAAGAAGTCTCACTCATGGCACCTTGGTCAGCACGAAACACTGATCACTTCGGCGAAACGATTAGTCGAGGCAGGCGAGACGGGCGGGAGCAGAAACTTCGGCGGCCATGAAAGAATGGCGAAGCTTTTGTTTGTTTTGGTATGAATCGAAACGGAAGTGCCCGTCTTGGAAACCTTTTGTAAAGAATAATAACTCTCATCACATGGGTTATTCTTTAATCGTAAAAATATCCCGCTCAAAAGAAAATTCGCAACATATAACCAGGGTGTCGAACCGAAATTTTTATCGGTTCGGTTCCGGTTCAGGTTCACAGATTTCGGTTCAGCTCCGGTTCAGTTCCGGGGAGCAAAAAATAACGGTTCGAACCGGTTTGAACCGGTTCGAACCGGTTTGAACCGCAAAACTGAGAATATATTTTCCGCGTTTCTTTGGTAATAGGCACTATTTCAACAGTGAAACGAGTATCTAGCTTTTTATCATTCGTAGAATCCACTTTTATTTTCAGGTAGAAAAATAAATTGCGTTATTTAATTTGAATGAAACAGTAAAAGAAAGCTAGATTAACATATATGACTCAGCATCTATTTTTTTTTACCTCAGTCGCATATATTTTACCTGAAGCAAAAGGTTATCAGTTTGGAGATCGCCTAAAATACCCGTTAATGCTAAAACTTTGCGCGGCAGTATTAAAAGTAGACTCCTGCTGTGCCTCTTGAACTTAGGAATTAATTACAGTGCATAAAATCATGAAATGAGCACGTTCTCGCCATATATACCCTGAAATCTAGTTTACAAAATACGTTTTACAATATATATGATAACGACTCAACTGAGCTAAAAGCAATAATATTTTCAAAATGCCAAAACAGTTTTAGGACAGGGTCTGTCCTAAAACTGTTTTGGCATTTCAATCTACCTTTTATAGAAACACTGAGCCGCAATAACAACGCTTACTTTCCTGACCAATATTCTTTACACTCAGGACCGTTATGCATGCAAATAATCATGCAAAAAAGAGGGACCTTTGTACTCAGATCGGATCTGGCCTAAAATAGCGCGTACCGAAAAGAACAATTTTGACATAGCTTGGTTTGAGGTTTATTCTTGTCAAGATATCGGTCAATTCAATTTACAAATAAACATGACCCTTGCTATTTTTTATATTTTTTGTTAAATAGAACAAAGTAGTATTTCATACTCTGCTCGACATTACAGGTACTTAATTGGTCACTTTCTGACGGTCTGCGTGCGCAATCGTCATAGTTCTGCCACGCGCCACTGTGTACTTTGTTTTCGTCCAGCCCACAGACACATAAAATTTTTGTTCATCACATAAAAGGAGAAACAGACTTCTATATGTTTGAGAAGTTGAATATGCGTCAGGAAGACATATGTTATTTATATCAGCTTCATAATAAAACATTTGTTTAAGGTTCTCCCAAATCACTTCTATCGAGGATAAAAAAGCCGGAAAAAATTTGCAGAGCATATATCAGATACTTCCGGGGTGCATTTACTTATGATGTATATCTTTAGGGTGATCGGCCCTTCATTTATGTTGTCAAGTCTTCAGGCAGCAATAAAATATTTTTTATTGTCATTAATAATTTTGACTGTATGAAGTTCACATAGCCGCTTGAGACTGACATGGAAGTATGATACTCGAGAATACGCCATCTGTTGAGTCTGCGGAACACGCTTTTCTGTTCGCAGTTTGGCAGTGTGAAACACCGGGTCGTGGGCTACGCCAAAAAGGACTGTGTGCTCACATTACAGATCTGAAGGCAAATACACGAAATGTGCAGAAAGAGAGATAATAAATGGTATTCTTCTAAATAATCCCATACAGGACGCCTTACTGCAAAAATAAACGTATTGAAATGCAGGTTTTAAACGTAAACACGTTTGACAGAACTCCGTCTGGCTGGGTCAAAAATTTGAGAAATACATACCTTCACCAACCAAGTCATGAAGATTTAGGAGCCAGACGTTTCAATAGGTCGGGCTCAATAAGTCGACAGCCACTTAACCATCGGAGTATGTCAACGGACTAGGGCACTTGAAGAACAAAAAAATCCGAGGACACCTAAGCGCTTCTTATGAGTTGTGAAGGCGAAATCATGAATGTCCTTCTTCTGCTCCCTTAGTTCGTCGCTAGCCAATGGGAACCTATCCATCAGATTCCTGCTACACGTGACATTGGGACGGTGGGAGGCGCCGTTTGGCGCGGCTTCAAAGCTGATGACGTCGGTTCGCTCCATGGGACAGTTAATGCTTTCGCATTAAAAGTGAAGGAAGCAAACGACCCACCGTAGATGGAAAAGAAGCTGCAGCTCTCCACGTGCAAATAGTCGCCTCTGATGAAAATACCGAACCGACTTTGAAACGTCGGACTCCTAACTGTTCAGGACTTGGTTGGTTATCGTCCGTATTTCTCTAATAGAGATGCGTGCAATGATGCTCCTAATTACACATAAATATCGCTAAGAACAGACAATATATTTCTAATTTAAATCACATTTGGATATCGGATTGCACGAGCTCGAAACTTCGCAGAATACTGTCTCGGGAGGCTAAAGTTATATTTGGTTTTACGTGCACTTGTATTGCGGCCTCATTTTACAACACTGTGCTTTATCAGTCATGCGCGCTCTAACATTTTATTAGGCTGCCGGATATCATCGCGAGACTCACAACTTTACAATTTGGACATCTCTTTTGCTACACTTTGTTTCAGCTTAAAGGGGCATTGCAAAGGGACGAAGAAAACCAAATGCTGCTTCGAAAAGCGTGCCTATCAGTGTCATACACGAGCGTTCAGTGAGGACATTGGTCTAGAGCGTCAGATAATAGCGACATAAAATTCTAGAGGAAGGACTGGCTGAATAAAGCCCCTTCATGTTTTAAAAGTTGCGCAAGGTGCGTCGATGCACGAGGCACGTGCTACGTGCATCCCTGGGGAAGATGATGGCGGAACAGCGCAGCACTGAGCTAGATTTAGGACGACATGCTCTTCCCGGAAGTGGCGCGCGGCACGTGTCTCGAGCATTTCCACAACAATGTATGGCGCCACTTTTCCCAGGATAGAGGGGCTTTATGGCTGAATAGCCGCAAGTGACCCCTTCTGATCCCTTCAAGCACGTGACTCTCACTCAAAATTTTGCTTGGAACACCCGTAAATTGGTGGGGCGTTCACATCTTCATAACTGGATGTTAATTTCCAACACTTAGGAAGATCGCGCATGGTTGTTGCACGCTCTTGTTTCGGTTCTCTATTGGTTCAGACCAAGGACGTCATCAACAAAAGAAATTGTGCTGAATATTCTGAACCTATTTCAACAATTATGTTCAAAATACGTCGGATTTTTTCTTTATTTTATGTTTAATGTGTTGCTAGAGTCACACTCACTAGTTAGAGCGAACGCGATGCAAATTAAAAAAATGGCCAGAAACGCTTTGCAGGGCCCCTTCAAGTCCAGACGCAGCCGATGCTACAAGCGCAAGCAGGTGGTCCTGACCAGTGCTTGCACTGCAGGAGCGCTCGTGCTTGGCAAGACTGATGAAAGCCCGGAGCGTGCTCTTTTAGCTTCTGCTACGCTCACACTTAAAGTGAAACCGAGTATTATGTTGAGAACATCCCATTTAACCAGAAAACTGAACTGTTTAACATGGTTTGTACGCGACATCATCGCACTATGTCCTGGGGTTAGAAATTTCTTTTAGCTGAGAAAATCAAATCCCGTGGTGTACAATGCACGCTGCAGAAGGTTCGCGCTCAGTGCAACTCATATATTCACAAAACAAAAATTATTATTTCTTGGTGCAGCGTCGTGAGGAACGACGCGAGTGTCTGGCATCATAAAAACCCGCTTTCTGGCAGGAGTGATTTTGCAAACGAAGTAGCTTTGCGGGATCACGCTGTCTTGTCTGCGCCCAAGATGCGGAGCAGAGGAACCTTTACAACGCAGTATGTTTTAACTCCCCCCCCCCCCCCTTTCATTTTACGATGCTCTTCCAAAGAATACTTTTCATTTCTGAGGGACTCCCTCGTCCGTTTTGCCGGGGGTGCCGATTCGACAGTTATATTTGTGTCATTTGTTAACAGTAATCCTCCATTTCTTTTATTTTGCACCAAAAAAACAGTGAAGATTAAAAAAAAACTGTGAGAATTTGAGTGGCTGCCTCTAAGGCCACTAGAATCTTTCTTTTTAGGTATCCCTGCCGTACACACTTGTAGTTTTATTTATCGTCAGATTAATAAGCCACATTTAGTCCTTTCAATCCTTCTATTTTCGGGGACAACTTTCATGAGACAGTTCAGCAACAACGAAAACATGTTTGGCTGCCTCAATGATGTGTACATGTAAAATGGTTCATGCAACAATTTTTGTACTTTCAGTAAATACCACTAAGAGCTAATCCCTGACGTTGATAGCTTTCAAAAACAGTTTTTTTCTCCACTCAATGACAGACGCAGAAAAATAAAGGAAAGAAATAGCTTTTCCCTCCTCAACTCGCTATTAGAACAAGCGGCGATGTTATCTGATGCTAATTGTATACCGCCAGTGTTAGAGTTCGGCTATTCTCATCTTTGATTGAACAAAAGCCAACACGAATGTTTGGCGATGCTAATTGCCAAGAACCCGAGCACTCGACTCGGGCTTATGACAATCGAGTACGTCACGATGTCACGTGAATCGCCGTGAGAAGTCGTGATGGCATGTGATGTCACGATGTCAACAACGCTAATACATATATATTCCGTTGCAACTCAAGAAGGTAGGGCAAGGGAAAAGAAGGCCGGGGAGGAAGAAGCAGACGGAACGCTGGAGAAGAAGGGGAAACCTCCTCCTCTCTCCAGCGTTCCGCCTGCTTCTTCCTCCCCGGCCTTCCTTTCCCTCGCCCTACCTTCTTGAGTTGCAACGGACTATAATGACGTACTCAATTTAAGCCGACTTGACGCGGTGAGTCACGCGACTACGTCACAAGGCCACTTGACGTGGCATTATTTGATAGCATATCTTGACACTATGACGTCACGTGACCACGTGACACATGATTAATCGTAGTGCCAATGCAAAAGCGCCACGAAAACCCACAATTTTTCATACATTGCAATTCAGTATATGACAATTTGATCACTATATAGAAATACAGCTGTCAATTTTTACTTCTGGAAATACTCATTTTGTAATAAAAATATTACCGTGAACCGTTTTGAACCGGTTACCGTTATATTTTTTTCCGGTTCAGTTCCGGTTCAGTTCCAAGATGGCGGCGAAGATTTCGGTTCGGTTCAGTTCCGGTTCGGCTAAAAATAACGGTTCTGTTCCGGTTTTCGGTTCGGTTCGGTTCCGGTTCGACACTCTGCATATAACAAAGGTTCAACAACCAAGATCTAAGCTGTCAATCAAACTCTTAGCCAATGACAGCCGATTGCGATTGACGTCACATAATCACAACTTCGTGGCGCGCGATTTAAAACGGACGAAATTGCCGCAAACTAAAATCAGTCTCACACAATAAATATTGCTGTAAATTTTTTTTTCTCGGGGAAAAATTGTTTTTGACATGCTTGTCCCAATTAGGCTGTTTAAAAAACAAATATTTTTCCTTTGCAGTTAGCCTTTAAGCACGCATTTTTGTATTTTTGGCATTTACAGTTTTGCTTTTTAGGTTTTAGGCAGACATTATTAAGTTTGCTAACTTTTTCCTGTTCTTCAAGTTCATGAAGTTTTTTTTAAATAGGCATTCGTTGCTTAAAGAGTAAACCACAAAAAACTCACACGCCGTTATTAATTTGGGGCCAATATACACAATGAGTTTACCAAATATTACAAAAAAAATCTTTTTTTCATAGAGCTGACGAATTTTAATGATAGTCGATTGACATATTTTACGCGTGATCAAACAGCCTTCATATGAAAATAAGAAAAAAAAATCGGTGACCTTTTCCTCCGCATACACTCAATGGTCCGTGATCTTTTCACGGGATTCGGTACTTGGAGACTGGAAACAAGTCCATAGAAGCTAAGTACTGAACAAGTGATCTGTTGGCATGACGCTATTGCGCGATACCCAAGCTAATGAATATCGCGCTTACATTGTTTTAGGTTATGAAAGAACCTGCGCTACTTCAAAAGGTAGTTCGATTTCATTTTTCTAACGTGTTTTAAGCGCTCTCTCGACACCTTGACCTCAGGTCATTTGTGGAGAAATGAAGGATGGGGAGTGCGGAGGGTGTGAAATGCTTAAAAGTGGTGCCGGAGCCGGGTCTTTCGACACACTTTGTGAAAAACAAGGAATATAATGTGAGCTCGAACACTGTTTCTGCGTATTATCTGTACATTGCATAATTTCCTTAGTGTAAATAAAAATATTCACGCCCTGAAGCCGACGCACTATAGTAAATTTAGTTTTAAATTGTTTATATTTTCTAAATAAAACTCGTCAAGACCCGAATTTTTGAATCACTCCTTAAAAAGCCCGATTTCTCCCGGATTATCATGCATAAGAATAACACCCGATTTTTCAAAAATATAAAACGCAAAACCGAGGACATTAATAACGCGCCCTATTGAAATTGCGACAAGAAACTTCCGTGCTGGTTTGTAAGACTGTAAACAAATACATGCGAAATATGCAGACAAAAGTTATAAATCATCAGCACTGACGCGCAAAACCTACTTAAATACGAAAATAGGTTGTAATCAGCGGGTCAATATATATATATATATATATATATATATATATATATATAATAAAAACATGAAGAAAAAAAATGTGTGTGTCAGCCACGAGAGGGTTCGAACCCCGGCGCGTGAAGCGGCACATGGCAATGCAAGCCCGGCGCGATAACCGCTGCGCCACTACCGCAGACGGCGACGAGAGCATAAAGCTTGGTTATGACCTTGCGTACGGTCGGCCGGTGCGGCTCGTGGAGGTATGTCGTGCAAAATGCGTTCAGGGACCTTTCTGAATGGTACTACCGTGAACCTACCTGGCTAAAGGAGTCGCGCATAGTCCCGGCCTCCTTAATCACCGATTACTTTTTTCAGGGATCTGCCTACAATAACATAATACCGCAAAGTTCGTCTCTCTCTCGAGATTTCCCATACAAACTGACCAGAATTTTAACCGCATTTGGAACCACCTTCCGCTCTTTTTTAGGCTTTTTTTATGTCGAGGCGATGTCAACGCTCATCAAGAACCCATTTCTGGTGTAACTTTGATAACTGTGCGCGCATTTTTATTTTATAACGAGAAAACGAATATTCCAATTGAAATTTCGACAGGGTACCGGCGTCTAAAGATAGATGGCGCAAGTGGACCGTGTCCCCCATTACTGGGTATGTAGTACTCCAAAAATTAACAAATGCTCGTATGAACATTATTTGCATTCTATGTATGAGAGAGCATACGAGCGACCACTATGGCTGACGATAAGGAAATTGCAAGAGCCAGAGAAAGGCGAATATGAAACAGCTGCATTAACTATACATTGAGAACTACGATGCCACACGCTTTCAAACAGTCTAAGTAAATGACATCTATATCGCCAGATGTCCTAAATATAGGCTTTACCAATTCCAAAAGGTGAAATCTTTAGCTTCAACAGGATGTCCGCGGCTAAAGTGATCTGTGTGGACGCAGTGGTTGGCAAAGATTGAAGAAATACAGCAATGGTCTGCCTGTTTCTGCTTTGTGGGATAAATAGTGTTTAAAAACATTGTTTTTCAAATAATCATTGGAGCGAACAAAGGATGTGTTGGGATTTTGTCTCAACAATGAACGCTATTTCACAATTGATCAAGAAGGTACAGTGGCTGGCATGTACGAGTGGGACCAACTCTGGGTCAGACGGTCGTCAGCCATATCGGAGTTCCACAGGGCTCAATATTCTCCACGACAATTTAAAGTACCGTCATCAATGGTGTCCCTCAAGGCTTGAGCAGTTCGACGGCTTGGGATTTCTCTCTACGTCAACATCACTTTCTGGACCAACAACAGCAGGACAGGCTCGAAGGAAAACACGTCTAAGCAGGCTACCACGGGATTGAGGAATTCACGCAACAAATACGCCGCTTCAGGTTAGCGGTGGAGACTGCACACAAGGCAGTAGCCAACAAGCAAAGTCTCCGCAAAGGCTTCAAAGTAATGTTGTACTTCACCCTGCAAGGGAAGCGGATACAAGTCCAACGAACGGTTTGGTTTCTTGGGGTTGTGAGAGACTAAAATCGCGATGCGTTATCCTGGTTCAACCAGCTATTGGATACACAGAAGAACTCATTGAACACAATCCTACATGTGACTTCGATGTCGGGGAGCAGACGAACGCACACTTCGAATAAGGGTAAAAGTACTTCAGGTTTCAAAGAAACATATGCGTACAACTACCATCACCTTGGCCAAGAACAGAATCAACTTGCCGACTGCCTCAACAGGAAGGCCATGTGTGTCACAGCAGGCTTACACCAGTGCGGGGCGAACGATATGCTCTATTTACAAGCACTACTCAATCCTATCGAAGACCGAGTAGAGAGCCTCCTAGCATCTTCGCAAAGTACATCAAACCGTCCGACAGACTTTGCAGACACTGGGAAACAACGTTGAAGGCAAACATGCGCTGGTTTCATTTTCACTCTAGTGGAACTCAATAAATATAACGTAAAACAAGCTCCGTGCAAAGGAAAACCAGGCGATAAAAAAGCGGAAGCGTTTTACTTAACAATCAAGCCGAAATTGCAGTGGCCGTTACACTGAATACAGAGGAAATGCAACAGTATATAGCACAGTGTTGCCTTGTCTTTGAAGAGCGAGTCTGTGATTCCGGGCGTCGGAGGTATTTCCATGAAGCCGCCAAAGCTTCTCTCGATAGCCACCTATGGTGCGCATACTGTTGTCTTGGAAGAAGCAAACTTTCCTCTCGGGAGTCGGTGTCTTCGCGCAAGCGGCGCCGTTGGTTTACCCCGGTGTTCCTTTGTTGGGGTATGTTGTGCAACCTGTAGAAGCCATCTGCGTTAGCTTCGGTGCCATCGTAAGAGGACTGCGCGTCAACAGCGACTAGTGATTGGAAGCGTGCGAGAAGACTAGGTTCGTCATATGAAGGAGAGAATATGGGTGTAACGAGCGAATGTAAGGAGCTAAGGAGGACGGCTTTAAGTGCGCCGCGGCCTAACAAAACCATTCCGGTCTAGTCCAAACGGGTTCAGTCCAAACCCGAAAAGGAATGCATGCACTAGGGTAATAAATGCTGACACATTCAAAAGGAGAAGCGATATGATTGACGGAACGACGCTGCCTTTCTATACTGACGCTGCACATCAGGGCAACCATATAATTATCTCTGCATCCGTGCAATTGTATGGGTTCTTTGACAAGATTGCCACATATTTACAATCCAGCAGATCCCCAGACATAGGGGTACGCTCAAAACGAGTCTGCCCACAACGCAGCACTGGAAGTTTAAATCATATTCCCGAAATATGCGCAGGCGTGTCCGGCATAGAAGAAGACTGAGATTACGAGGAACTAATACAAGCTTGTAGGGACGAACGGCGTGAGGCGCTCCTGCTTCTGATTTCGGATGCGGAGGACGTGGTCTCGAATGAATACTGCCGGTGGGCGGCCGTTTGAATCTGGAACACACTGGCCGACGCCGCACTCATCGCAACCGTACGAGCAATATTGAAAAAAAAAGTGGCGATGCATTGGGTGGAAGCGAGTAGGGCTTCAGGCTTCAACCTAAAATATCCGGCACCTACTTTTGAATTGGCCGACACTACAAGCGCACCGAAAATCCGCGTGGATTCAACTGCTCGGCGACAAATAAAATCCAGAGTCAGCCCACCTGGACTTTCCTTACGGGGTCTTCTCAACATCGCAAACCGGTCTTGGATTCGCTTCTCGCGTACTTGTGTAATGCGTATCTCAAACGCTGCATATACCACCCATGCCCTTGCCCTGACGCCGCTAGGCAAGAAAAGGACACACCCATTGAAAGAAAATGTTTTTACTTACTCATTCACTTCATTTTAAAGGTGATCATTCTGACCTGAGATGTTGTAACTTTTTTGTTTTTATGGCCATATATTTTACTCGAGATTACTTTGCATATTTTTTTTAAATCTGTAGCATCAAACACTGTTTTAAAGCTCTTTGTTGCTACGTGTATTTTAATGGCTTTTTCAATCAGTAACGCTACTCTTGTTTTGAAGCCTAGTGGTTTTCTTTTTCCTGAAGATTCATGGGAAATAATAAATGTATATTGTTTTGTTTGTAGATTCATTTCTACTTGTTGCTTTGCCATAGGCACAAGCATGATCCGCGTGCTTAAATCAGCAGAGTTATTGTTTATTAATTTGTTTTTATTAAAATAGCCTTTTTTTCAAGCTCCGCCGTGTAGGATGAGTTTTTAGCTTTATATATGACTAATGCTTGTATTAGGTTTGCCGTTACTAACACATGAGCATCGTATACGATCAACAAAATGGAAAGAATTCCTGTCGGTTACACCATAACACTCTGTGATTTGTATACATGATTCGTGTTGTGTACTCGGACACCGGCCACGCGCTCCGCGCGTGAAACTGACGAGCCCAGAAGCGCATGCCTTGCGCCGGGGCTCGTGACCAGATTCTGACTGACGTCGGCGATCCAAAAGCGCCCCTCTTCCAAAATAAACCTTCGGGTTTCCACCATCCTTGTGCGTTGCTTCAGTGGCGACGAGGATGGGATTCTTCCGCGACGGAACATCACGCTAAGGTGAGAAGAAAGCAAGGATGGGGTCACGCCCGCCCGAGTTCGACGAACCGAAGAGCAGCTGGAGCACGTACCGAATTCCCCTGGAGGCCTACTCTGAAGGCCACGGTGTTACGGATGTGGCGAAGCGTCGAGCCCTTCTGCCATCGTCTCTCAGCGACAACGTCGTCCGAATTCTGCAAGGGCGCTTCCAGACGACGTGCGTCAATAGCCTGACCTACGAGGGCGTCGTGAGCTGCCTTGAAGAGCACTACGATCCCCAGGCGAACTAGATTGCTGCCAGCTACGCGTTCTTTTCGCGCAACCAAAAAGAAGGAGGTTTATATGGTGCGGTTGTCATCTGACAACCGCACCATATCACCCGCCGTCCAATGCATTAGCCGAGCGGGCTGTTCGCACTCTTAAAGAAGGTCTAAAGAAAAACAATGACGACAATCTACAAAACCGGACTGCCAAGTTTTTATTTCGTTACCGATGCACTCCTGTTAAAGACGGCAAAGCGCCGGCTGAGTTGTTTCTGGGCTATCAACCGAGGACGAGACTAACCAGCTTCTTCCCAAGCGGTCGAGAGTCAGAGCACGAAGTGACTCTCCCATCGTCCTCAATCACCAAATCACCGCTACTTGCTCCGGGAACGCAAGTCTGGTCACGCCAGTACCAGCGGAGTCCAAGGTGGCTACCGGGAACTGTGACATCCACGCAAGGGAGGCGGATGGTCACGCTGAACAAGCCAGATGGACAACAGCGGCGGCACGTGGACCAGCTGCGAAAGCGGGACGCTGAGGAGACGCTGCGAACACAGCTAGAGGCCAGCCACGCTCAACAGACCGACGGCCCAACGGAGGATTACAAGCTTGGCGAGGCGGACAACAGCGGAGGACAGTGCCGGCAGCTCCAGTGACAGATCAGAAGCGGACCCAGCAGCGAAGCCTGTCTTACCTACGCAGCCTGTAACGGAGGACAGTGCCGGCGATTCCCCTGAGAGGTCCGAAACGGAGCTGGAAGACCTGGTGTTGCCCAGACGGTCAAGGCGCAAGCGACAGCCGCCGGATCACTTGCATTTTTAGGGGGAAAGAGATGTTGTGTACTCCGACAGCGCCCACGCGCTCAGCTTGTGGGACTGACAAGCCCAGAAGCGCATGCCTTGCGCCGGGGCTCATGACCAGATACTGACCGACATCGGCGATCCAAAATCGCCCCTCTTCCAGAATAAACCTTTGGGCTTCCACCATCCTTGTGCGTTGCTTCAATTTGCATCTTAAAAAATTGCGTTTCTCAAAATGTTGAATAAAAAGGCGGCGAAGCAAAACAGCTAAATATCAAATAAATTGTATCATCTTTATAAATATACATTTTGGTTTTATATAAAAGACCTCACCTCTACCACTTATTAGGCTTCATACATAAGGCTTTATCTGGTGACTGCAGGCACTGAGGTTTATATTCGAACTGACTCCATCAGCCCGTGCCAGAGATGATGATTAAATGGTCGACGGAGATGGAAATTTTATTATTCGATGCAGTTTTTAAACGTGTTAATTCAGATTCTAATGCAAAAGTTTGTCCGGATTATGGTTTGGATCTAAAATGTAGAGGTCTATTCTCGTACATCTGCCAATTAATAAATAAACCAATAATTTTCAAAACTACTGGTGTGGCAACGGTCCTCATGAAATGTTTGGTATTTTGAAAAAACAAAAACACTATAAACTTATTTGTTTTTTTCTTTGTATTTTCATAACCCTACTGCAAAATCTAGTGTAACGTTTCATTATTTGGCTTATGGAGATGGACATCTAACTGCGATCGTTTCTGGAAATCTGAAATTCAGATTGCAGACAAAGGCACAATATCTGGAAGCCTGAAATCGAGTTTCAATAAAACTCTGGCTAGGGCTAGTTTGTACATATCGATTAAAAGGTTAAAAGGCGCAAATGATGCAGGACGAAAAGAGACACACGCACGACACGGACAGGCGCCTGTTCATGGCGCCTGTCCCTGGCGCTTGTCCGTGTCGTATGTGTCTTTTTTGTCCTGCTTTGTTGGCGCGTTTAAACCTTCTAATCTAAAATCGAGATAGATTCTAGTAAGACTTTCGGTTATATAATCCAAATAGCGAAATGTTTATGAAGTTTTATTGTAGGAAATGCAATATGTTTAGTCAATATCTAGGGTAACACTAATTTTGTATTGCAGAGCTAATAGTTCATATAAATATATTGAAATTATTTGTCCCACAACGCTCAAAAGAATTAAACGTGCCTTAGTAGGGTCAGCAGTGTTGTGTAGAGAGTTCCATTTCTAGGTGCGTACAAATCAATACCCAAAACGAGGTGTCCCGTGGCATTCGAAGTTGTTCGGAGCTTATGTTGCGTTTCTCGGATAGTCTGTAATAAAAATATTATAAAATATATTATAGTATCATCATGTCCTTAATCTCGGGGAGCACACAATGCATCCATAATATAATATCCGACAGTGACGATTTTTCAGCTTGGTTACAAATTAGTTAGGGGAGTTTCAGATGTATTGCCGGCATGACGCATTCATGCACTTCCTAATTGTATCTGAATTGTAGATACACGTTTATATTCATTTGGGACCCGTGACGTCTTTCGATCACGTGGGCAGTTATTCTACGTCCGTCAGAAGCCAGTAGCGCCTTCAGGCAGAATGTTAGAAATAAATAACGGGGTGCGGGCGGGCAAGCACACAGGAGATAGCGGCCTGGGCTCCTAAATATCGGCGCATGCAGACATCTAGGAGAGAACCGCCATAGAATACGGAGTGTAAGAGACAGCAGCCTCCGCCAGGCCCCTCTACACACGTAGGCAAAAAAGGTGTGGTTTCGGTGCTGGGCGGGAGTCGTTTTCCCGAGTGCACGTATTAGTGCAGCAATACTCAATTAGAATAATGAAAAGGGGGTCACCAGGTGTGTCCTTAGAATTTGGAGGCAAGGTAGCATTTAGCAGACAGCGGAAAAAGTTCCAGTTCTTTTTAACCGATGTGTAGATCTACAATAGCATAAACTAGAACAGAGAACTACACTCTAAAATTATCTCTTCTGTCCGGGCCTGTGCACGCGCCGCATCTGCCAGGCGGCAGATGCGGCGCGTGCACAGGCCCGGACAGAAGAGATAATTTTCGAGTCTAGTTCTCTGTTCTAGTTTATGCTATTGTAGATCTACACATCGGTTAAAAAGAAATTGGGATGATATAACACCGGTAACGTATTCAGTATCAAATATTATCGGAAATTATTTTTTTTACCCTTTAGATGCACGGACTTTCAACTAGGGTGAGGATTCCTGGATGTAATTCATGCACAGATGCTGTTTATAACACGGCAACCTTTTGTTGTTATGCACTCAACGCGATAGGCGCACGTGACATCGCCAAAATACGCCCATTCTTCAATTCTTAAATGCTACAGAAGCCATTTTTCGAGGAGTGCGACAATTTTTACGGCAGTTGAATCTGCACATATATGCTTTCTTTAATCCTTAATCCAGCTGTGTGCGGATATCCCATGACGTACCTGCATCAGATCAAATGCTTTATGAAGTGTGTCAACTTTTGGCGTTAAGGCATCGTTCAGGCGGACGCTATCCAAGCCATAATGATAAATCCCTTCATTCCAAAGCTCCCCAAACTGGTACTGTCCTTTCGACGTCTTCAGATGCGTGTCGGCTTTCTCGGCTTCTCTGAAATAAATGGAGCAATACTAATGTAATGAAAACGCTGCTTTTTTCTCTAAGGGCAACGCAAGGCAGTGCCTTTTAGGTATTAATTCATTCAATGTTTTTTTGTTTTGTTTTTTCAGCTTAATGCTCTAATTGGAAAAACATTGTTCGTCCGTGAATTTTACGCTAAGTTATCATTGAAATTAATCTAATGTGACCTTATCAGAATTGTAAATTTGACGCCAGGTGATCTGTACGTCAATTCAGTTTCCTCACTAAACTGAGGGTGGAAAAATCGACGTCACACGACAGATTATTAAGTGACCTTCACAATAAGAAGGGCTCCCTTCTAAACACTGCTGATAAATATGTCACGTGAGATACCTATTGCTGCACTTTTTACCCCATTTTTTTGTATCCCCGTCTCTCGAAATACTAGTGTGTCATCCTCTTGTGCTGCCTTTCCATTGTTTTCCGTTCCCTCTGCATCCTTTTATTTCAAGCTGCAAGTTTTAGATCTATATTTTTTTCAACCCTCTTTCTCACTCGCTGCTCCTAGCCCATACTCCTCAATACCCTTCAGCCTGCTCCCTTTGTTCTGCCTCTCTCCCAATTGCTATCCCCAATCCCATAGAGTGCCCTCTCCGCCTGCGCGTCTGCCTCCTTTACGTTCTCCCCGTCATACTTCTACCCCTACCTCTCCACTTCCATCTGTCGTTTAAAAATTTCTCCCCTCCCTGGTCATATCGTCACGAATGACAAGTGATGAGGCGACGAAAACTGAAGTAAACTAAACGTTTAATTGGGCGAAGTTGTGCCCAAACTAATAAAAGAAAATGGAAACAAAGGATAACAGCAGAGCGTCGCGGGCGTCGAAGTCGGCGAAAGAGCAGAGTCGAACGCTGGGGCGAGACTGACTCCGGCTTGCCACGCGGAGCCCATTTTGTACCCGCGTGGGCTTCTGGAACATGCGGCGTAGAAGGTTCGGTGTGTGGAACATTCTAACATCGAATCAGCAAGACGGTGCTCGAATTTACCAGAACATCACATTACAGCATTATCAAAAATGTGTAGACGCGGCCAGGAATCGAGCCCTGGCCTTCTGCGTAGAAGGCAAGCGCGATAACCGTTAGGCCACGGGCGCGCTGCCTACTTGGTCAGCTGGGCCCGCGGCATTATCCCCCCTTTAAAAAAGTGCATCATCCCGATGCAGAACAAAGCAAAAACAAAACAAAAGAAATCCACAGCAAAAGGACAGCAGAATCGCGAGCCGCAGTATACAGTTCACAGTTCACTCGTCGACGAGGGTGGAAAGTTCTATCGTTCGCAATACGGCTTCAGCCGGACGACGTGCACCACCTCTTGTCGCGGCTGACGTCTTGCAGATGGGCGTGTTCCGTCGGGAAGGACTTCGTAGTTCAGATCGCCGAGGCGTCGGATGATCTTGTAGGGTCCGAAATAGCGTTTCAGAAGCTTTTCGCTGAGACCGCAGCGCCGTATCGGTGTCCACACCCACACCCTGTCTCCGGGCTGGAAGTGGACGGCGCGGCGCCGAAGATTGTACCGGCGAGCGTCGACACGCTGTTGATCGTGGATTCGAAGGCGGGCTAGTTGGCGTGCCTCTTCTGCTCTCTGACTGACCGCATGGGCATCGTCGCATCCGTCCTCCGCTGGCTCATGGGGCAGCATCGCGTCCAGCATGGTTGTCACTTTCCTGCCATGCACCAGCTCAAATGGTGTAAACCCGGTTGTTTCTTGAGCTGCGGTATTGTAGGCGAACGTGACGTATGGTAATACCTCGTCCCACGTCTTGTGCTCTACGTCGACGTACATGGAGATCATGTCGGCGATCATATTGTTGAGCCGCTCCGTTAGCCCATTGGTCTGCGGATGGTACGCGGTGGTCCGACGATGGCTGGCGTGGCTGAGCCGAAGGATCTCTTGCGTGAGCTGAGCCAAGAACGATGACCCTCGGTCGGTTATCAAGACTTCGGGGGCGCCATGTCGAAGGAGAATGAATTCGACGAAAAACTTGGCGACTTCCACCGCTGTTCCCGACGGAAGGGCTTTCGTCTCGGCGTATCGTGTAAGATAATCGGTCGCGACGATAATCCAGCGGTTGCCTTGCGTCGATGTTGGGAATGGCCCAAGTAAATCCATTCCGACATGCTGGAAGGGCGTAGTCGGGGCAGATATCGGCTGCAGGAGTCCTGCTGGCTTCGTCGGAGGCTTCTTACGTCGTTGGCACTCATGGCACGACCGTGTATACAAATGAACGGTTTTCGGGAGTCTCGGTCAATAGTACTTGTCACGAATCCGGGCGAGTGTCCTGCTGTAGCCAAGGTGTCCAGCCGTCGGGTCGTCGTGGCAAGCTTGAAAAATATCTTCTCGCAAGCTGGCAGGAACAACCAACAGCCAGGCAGGGTTGCTGGTTCCAAAGTTCTTTTTGAAAAGCACGCCTCGCCGCAGAACGAAGCTTGACAAGTCTCGGGCCAAGAATCGCGGAACGGAACTTCCCTGACCTTCGAGGTGGTCGATCACGGCGCGAAGTTCGGGGTCGTCTCGTTGAAGTGCTCCCATGACGGTATCTGTAATTACTCCCAGAAAACGGGCATCATCGTCGTCGTCGGTGCTGTCGGAAGGATATTCGACTGGGGCCCTTGACAAACAATCGGCGTCATTATGCTTGCGGCCAGACTTGTGCACAATTGTCACGTCGAATTCTTGCAGTTCAAGGCTCCAGCGAGCAAGGCGTCCTGACGGGTCCTTGAGATTGGCGAGCCAACAGAGAGCGTGGTGGTCCGTGACAACGCGGAACGGGATCCCGTACAGGTATGGGCGGAACTTGGTTATCGCCCAGACGACAGCGAGACATTCTATGTCGGTCGTTGAATAATTTTTTCTGCCTTAGGCAGTGCCCGGCTTGCGTAAGCGATTACTCGCTCTGCCCCTTCCTGTCGCTGAACGAGTACCGCACCGAGACCGGTATTGCTGGCGTCCGTGTGAATTTCTGTCTCCGCCGACTGATCGAAATGCCCGAGGATAGGGGGCCACTGGAGCCTTCGCTTGAGTTCGTCGAACGCTTGTTCTTGCTCCTCTCCCCACTGGAACTGCACGTCGTCCTTCGTCAAATGCGTCAGCGGTGCAGAAATCTGTGCAAAGTCACGAACAAAACGTCTGTAGTAGGCGCACAGCCCAAGGAACCTTCGGACGGCCTTTTTGTCTGATGGTTTGGGGAATTCGGCGACAGCGGACGTCTTTGCAGGATCAGGGCTTACTCCCTGAGCACTCACGACGTGGCCCAAGAATTTCAGCTGACCATAGGCGAGCCGACACTTGGAAGGCTTGAGGGTCAACCTAGCAGCCTTGAAGGCCCGTAGGACGGCTCGCAGTCGTCTCAGGTGCTCGTCGAATTCGCTCGCGAATACCACAACGTGATCAAGGTAGACGAGACAGCTCTGCCATTTCCAGCCGGAAAGGACGGTGTCCATAACGCGCTGGAAGGTGGCCGGCGCTGTGCACAGCCCGAACGGCATTACTTTAAATTCATACAGTCCGTCCGCCGTGACGAAGACCGTCTTCTCACGATCTCGTTCGTTGACATCAATCTGCCAGTACCCGCTCTTCAGGTCCATCGACGAAAAGTATCGGGCGTGGCGCAGCCGGTCCAGGGTGTCGTCGATGCGGGGCAGCGGATAGACGTCGTTTTTGTTACTGCGTTCAGCCGGCGATAGTCCACGCAGAACCTCAGTGTTCCGTCCTTCTTCTTCACCAAGACTACTGGGGAAGCCCACGGACTGTTTGAGGGCTGGACGATGTCGTCATCAAGCATTTCCTGAACTTGCTTCTGGATGGCTTCCCTTTCTTTCACAGAGACTCGGTACGGTGGCCGATGCACAGGAAGTGCGTCGTCATCAGTAACTATTCGATGCTTCGCGACCGTCGTCTGACGCACCTTTGATGACGTGGCAAATCACTCATTGAACTCGGCGAGGAGGTCAGTCAGCTGTCGTCGGTGGGGAAGGGGGAGGGTTGGGTCGATGTCGATATCTGACGGCGTGGTTCTCTTATGCTGCGTCGGAGAGGCGTCTTCTGAGATCACGGTGATAGCGGCTGAGTCCTGAATTTCCTCGACGTAGCCCACAGCTGCACCCTTTGTAAGGTGCTGCGACTCTTGCCGGAAGTTCGTGACAAGAGCGAGTGTACGCCCGTCCTGGAGCTCGGTTACGCCTCTTGCAATGCCAATCCCTCGTCCTAGGAGAGGTGGGACGCTTCCTTCTAGCAGTGCTACACCGCAGGTGGCTTCTTCGGTCCCGACAGGCACAAAGACACTCGACAGCGGCGGCAGGTTGACTTGGCAGGTGAGGACTCGCATTGCAGCTAACGTCGCTTTGGGATCTTCTGCCGATGGGACAGGTTTCCGAAGCGTCAGCTTGTTCTCCGCAAGGTCGATGATGGCGCCGTATTCACACAAGAAGTCCATTCCGAGAATGACGTCCCTCGAACAGTCTTGCAGAACGACGAACTTCACAGGGCAGGTTTCACCGTGGATCTCAACGCGAGCAGTGCACCTGCCGACAGGTGTAATCAGATGTCCGCCGGCGGTACGTATCTGCGGTCCGTCCCACGACGTCGTAACTTTCCGAAGGCGACGAGAGAGTCTCCCACTCAAAACGGAGTAGTCTGCTCCGGTGTCCACGAGTGCCGTCGCGTCGTGGCCGTCGATGATAACGTTGAGGTTATTCGACACCGTTGCAGAAACGTTGTTTCGGGGCGTTGCGGCGTTAGGGTGGGAGTAGTCAGACGATCTTGGAGGATCTTGGCATCGTTCGTCTTCGGCAACACCACCTCCCGGCATTGCCGCGCCTAGTTTTCCCGACGGGAAGTGATGGGTGACAGGCTGTCCCGGCGAGACCTGCGGAAGGGCGATGGCGAGCGTCGGGGAGACGGTGAACGGAATCCTCGGCGGGGAGACAACTCAGGAAATGAAGAGCGGCGGAGGTAGTCCTCGATGTCCCGAGGTCGTTCTCCGAGACGCGGTCGAGGGTCGTTGGGCGCAAACCCTCGTAGGCCCAGCTGGCGGTAGGGGCATCGTCGGTAGATGTGGTCGGCTTCCCCGCAGGGATAGCACAACGGGCGTCGATCGGCCGTCCTCCACACGTCGGTCTTTCGCGGCGCAGCTTGTTCTGGGCGGACGTGCGCCCGATCTTCTTCGCGTCGAACATACTGCGGCGCTGGAGGCTCAGGTCGGGGTGGCGCCGTATACTGGTGAGCTGGGGGCGGTGGTCTTCGGGTAGCTGTGGCGTAACTCAGCGTGGGCGGTTCGGGAGTGGCGCCGACGAGAACTTCTGGCTGCAGCGCCTGATGAACTTCTTCCCGTACAACCTCGGCGAGCGACAGTGAAGACGGGCGATCCGCAACGGGAAGTATTTTGCGGAGTTCTTCCCGGACGACTTCACGGACGATCTCCCGAAGGCTGTCGGCACCGCTGGTGTTCAGGTCCAGAAGGGAAGCAGCGACAGTTGGAGCAGCAGGCGCGCCGGCAATTCGGTGGTAGTGGCTTGCTCGGGCCGTCAGCGCGCGCTCGATGTTGGTGGCTTCACTCACAAAAGCATCGACGGTCGTCGGGGGGTTACGGACCAGGCCTCCAAAAATTCCTGCCTTGACGCCACGCATGAGGACTCGAAGTTTCTTTTCCTCGGCGGCCTCCGGATCGGCTCGGGCACTTAGCCGCAGGACGTCCTCAACAAAGCTGGTCACGCTTTCGTTGGGGACCTGCACCCTTGTTTGAAGTAGGTCCTCTGCTCGCTGGCGACGGTGGTGGTTCAGGAACGTCCGCTTCAGTTCGGCGACGCAGGACTCCCATGTAGTGAAGGAGGCTTCGTGGTTTTCAAACCAGTGCCTCGAGGTACCCTCCAGCGAGAAGTACAGGTTCCGGAGGCGCTGCTCAGCCGTCCATCTGTTGTGGCGAGCTACACGTTCGTAATGCTGAAGCCAGTCTTCGACATCCTCGTAGGCTTCGCCGTGAAAGGGCGTCGGAGTGCGGGGGGTGACGGGCAGGATGACGACGGGTGCGGTGGTCATGGTCGATATTTTCTTCCTCCGGTTCTCGGGCAAGATACCCAATTCGGGAGACTGACCTCTCATCCAACGGCTTCTGCGGGTTTCGGCGTCTTCAACGAAGGGTAGCCTTCCGGGGCTGAGCACCTCACTCGGGCGGGTTGTCTTCGTTGGGGTACGCTTTACGGGCATAGGATGGTACCCCGCACCTCCATCAAAATGTCACGAATGACAAGTGATGAGGCGACGAAAACTGAAGTAAACCAAACGTTTAATGGGGCGAACTTGTGCCCAAACTAATAAAAGAAAAAGGAAACAAAGGATAACAGCAGAGCGTCGCGGGCGTCGAAGTCGGCGAAAGAGCAGAGTCGAACGCTGGGGCGAGACTGACTCCGGCTTGCCACGCGGAGCCCATTTTGTACCCGCGTGGGCTTCTGGAACATGCGGCGTAGAAGGTTCGGTGTGTGGAACATTCTAACCTCGAATCAGCAAGACGGTGCTCGAATTTACCAGAACATCACATTACAGCATTATCAAAAATGTGTAGACGCGGCCAGGAATCGAACCCTGGCCTTCTGCGTAGAAGGCAAGCTCGATAACCTTTAGGCCACGGGCGCGCTGCCTACTTGGTCAGCTGCGCCCGCGGTGATATGACCCACTAATCCATCTTGTAGAAAGTTATCCGAGACTACTAAAATGTGGGAAGCTTTACAAGAAAAGCGAGGGGAAAAAAAACCTACCAAAGAAAACTACTGTGTTGCTTTCTTGAACTTCCTATATATCCACAAATCTAATTTTGGCCATCGACGTCAGAGCAGCATCCTTTATGGTAACGTTCCACCCTATCTTTCTTGTACAGGTGCGGGCACCGTGCTAGGCCACAGATGCGGGTGCCTATGCTAGGGTTCAAAGGATTTAATCGGTATAACAAAGTTAGAATGAAACTTGTAACAAAGGATGGCTCTGCGACGTTTGTAGCCTGAATTAGTTTTGTGGCTATATAAAGAGTTGAAAAATCAACACATCAGCTAAGTTCGAGCCTTTTTGTTTCTGTTCGTTTTCCTTCTACCATGTGTCCATTCTCCTAACACAGTTTCGGTTCAATTCATACATGATCAACATTAACCAAATCGCCTTGGTATTTTTGTTAACCATAAGTTTAGTTTCCTCTACATTGATAAAAAAATAGTTCTTTTTATTCCCAGAATGAATATTTACTGCCTTTGAAACAATTGTAACTAACGCTCCAAAAAACTGCCTTGCGTTTATTCTAGGCCCATAACAAAGAAGCGGGCTTTCATTTTTTTTTCATATTGCTAACATCCGCCAAGAATAAAAATAAAGAGTATTCGTCACTCATTTATTAAAGACCCTTATAATAGGTTAAGCAAGAAAGGGTTGCATATCATAAGAACTGTCATCTTTCTCGAGATTTCAATACCATAAAATACAGTAGCAAAATAAATATTTTTTTATGTTACGTGAGGATTGCTTTGTGTGGGTGAGGCTGATACAGCGCTGGTCAAGGTAATTTAGAACACACGAAACGAGCCACCTTTCATGGCAGCGCTATCCTGGTGGCAGGAAATAAACTGCTTCATAACGTAGCGTTCAATGAAACAGTACAACCTGGACAGGACGCAGCTCCAGACTTATAGTTGCCGATCGGGCAGAACACAACAAAACAACTTGTAAAACAATGTTTTTTTCTTTTTTTTTTCCAGTAGGAATATCATGTGGTTACTGATTGAATTATCAAAATACTACATGCATCGGCTAGCATTGATGGTTTTTTGTGCCAAAAGGCGAAAATCCTTTCAGAGTGGCCGGCCAGCAAAACCACTCCAGTGTCCACTGTCTAGAGTGTGCCCCTCCCTATTCTCGGCAGCTCTACTGAGTGCTACGTTAATAATCCAGTTTTGTGGAAACCGACAGGATAGTCCCGCCATAAGACAAGAGGGATTTTCGCATGGTCTTGGTATATTTGCTGAACGCTGTATTATCGGGAGAAAAGTTTGAATAACACCAGAGTGCTGAACAAATGGCATCGCCGCGCTCCCTGAAGGCGCGCCGCCTGCTGCAAAGACCTTCGCAGAGCGCATGCGCGTTCTTACATATCCGCTGTCCTGCTCGTCTGCTCGCTTCAACGCGACGTGGTCCTGTTTGATCAAAACGGCGATATCAGGCGCTTCGGCAGCCATGATATGACAACTTTTGCTCATCGAACTGGACAGCGGCAGAGTTGCCGAGTTGCTCGCCTGCTCTATGGCACGGGCAGTTCACGCGAAACTCTGGCGCGACTTGAGAACGAGTTAAAAGCAATTGCTTCCTACATTCGCGTTATTTTAACGCTTCCCATCCGCAATATAAAGCATTCACTAGCGGCCATAGCGGTGTGCGCGACTGCTGGCCACCTGCTGACTGAGAGCAGAGACAGTTATTTTGCAAAGTGTATTAAAAACAATGAAGATTGCCCATAGCAGTCTTTTAATGTGAGCTCGTTTCGAGCATGCGCTTGGCAGAGCGCACCGAAATATGTTCTATAATGAATAACCCCCCCCCCCTAAGCTTAACAGCCAGTTTTGTTACACCTTTCCTGCAGTCATGGATCGCGGGAGCTAGTCTTTCGGCACGCGCGACGACTCCGCTGCAAGTTTGGACATGCGTGCGCACGAGATGGCGCACGCTACATCGTTCAGTGCCGCCTGCTAAAGCCCCTCTATCCTGGGAAAAGTGGCGCCAATCTTTGAACTAGCCGCCGCGCACACTATTGGCCAGTCGTCACGTGACATCTGGCTTTCGGTTTTCGACTTCCGGTCGTCATGAATTTCCCAAGCTGTTGCTACGCCGCAGCTGACGGCGGCTGGCGGGCTGCTGCGCCCGTAGAAAAGTCGACCGGAAAGCTTTGCAGTGTTCCCTCTGAAACAAAAAATGAACCTCGGAGGAAGATCTTGCTTCACCGAATCGGTTGAAAAGATTCAACCCGACGGGAGCCGTAAAGTTATGCGAGGTAGGTGCTCTGTATACTCATTAGCATGCGAAAAGACAGCTGTTTAGAGTGAGTTATGCATTCCATTCCACCGTAAACGCGAGCGATGTAATAGCGAGCACAACATTGCCAACTTGGCATGCACGGACGCTCGTGCCGTGGAAGTAAAGGCCCCTACGCACAGTTGCGTTTGAGAGCGTTTGACTGCGTTGCGTCGAGAAACGAAAGCGAGTCACCGGCACATCTTTGCTACGGTATGAAGCGTGGAATCCAATTCAAGGAATTGCTTGGCACGCGATAAAATAAGTGTGGATGTCCTGCGTTCTCGCAGTCGCAAACGCAGGGAAACGCTCTCAAACGGAACTGTGCGTCGGGACCTTTTTTAGTCGTTCAAACGGCCTGCTCGTGCTTGAGGCATCGGCGTCGCTCCGAATTACGGGTGGGTGCGGAGTACACGCTCTCGTCAAGTGTTGCGTACGTGCTCGCGTACTATACTTTGTTTCGCACAGATAGCTTGCAATGCTGCCGCAGCTGCGGACCCGAGCATTGGGCTGCATATATACTCCGTTTCAATATAAGTGCGAGCGCAGCCAGTGCGACAAGCACGAGTATGTTTTCTCTGACGACGCTCTTACTGGACGAGCGTGTATGCTCAGCCTGCTCAAAGTGCGCGTTCGCTCTCGTAGCGTCAATAGGGTCTTCTTCGTTCGTACTCTTATTGAAACGAAAAACGCAAGCAAATAAAACATTTGAGATCAACACCACACTCGCGCCAGCAGCTTTGACAGCGCGCAAACTTCACGTGCAGGTTTTTGGCAGGCTAACCTAGGATCTGCAGAAACGGGCGTTTGAGGTGGCGTTACACGATGCGCTCTCGACTAAAGTCAGATCTCTTCAATCTATTACAGAACCACTTCAGTATCGACCAATTCAAAACACTAATCATGTAAAACAAAGGAGAGCAAAAAATTTAGGAAAGATGCTCTCCCAAACATTTCTTTTTTCGTAACCTTCAACCATGAGAGTAAACCACCACTGCAAGGGAACTGGAAATGTAAATGGTATGTACAACATCTCACAAAATATATATATATTTTTTTTCTTCAGTGGGGCAGGTTACATCAGTTTTATGATACAAATTAGATGCACAAACTGACGACTTTGGATGCCTCTTTTACAAAATGCATTTCCATTTGTTTGTTTTGGTTGCCTCCCTAAAGTCCCCGAGGCAGCCCCAGCAAGACCTGAATAGTACACCACAAGGTAGTGTCCACAGTACTGAAACATCCCCAGGACAGACTGCTGCAGCAACCGCAGCTGCTCTTTAGTTTGGCTATCCGATACTGTTTCGTGGTCGACCGAGGCCTATCTACCACTAGTGCCATCTCTGTCTATTCTAGGAGTGTGTGTCCTCCCGAGGGCCCCCAGCAAGGTCCAAGCGGAGCTTTTCCCTCAGGGAAATCTGCCGCAGTGCCACAGCTATTGGTGAGTATGACAGTCCGATACCATTTCCAGGTCAACTGAGGCTCACCTACGACTAGTGCCATCTTTGATGATTCTAGGCGAGTGTATCCTCCTGAGGCCCCCAGCAAGTTCCAAGCGGTGGTGTACCGAACCTAACTTTCCCAGCTTCCCCACAGCAGCCTGGTTCGGCAACTTCCCCCCCCCCCTACAAGTTGCTGGTGAGTTTAGCACAATGATACTGTTTCCAGGTCGACCGAGGCACACCTACGACGACTGTTGTCTTTGTTCATTTATTCATTCTAGAAGTGTGTGTCATCCCATGGCTACCCGAGCAAGGTCTGAGCAGTGCTGTACAGGCCCTTGCTCTTCCAGCTTGTCCTGGACAGATTGCCGCAGCAACAGCTGATAAGTTTTCATTTTCGACTGCTGTTTATTTCCTGGCAGAGTGCAGACAGTTACACACTGTTACTTACATTCGATCTTATTGTCTCACTGTTAGCCACTTAACAAGACTAAAGTAATAATCTTTTTTTTTCTTTTTCAGGCACACTGTTTACACTTGGTATCAGGCAGTATCATCAGAATGCCAGTTTTTCTGTTGTACAGATGAATAACAACGAGCTACAAAGAACTATATTCAATGCAGATAAAACTGATATTGGTGCAATGACAGGAGTATCAGTTGCAACGTGAAGAGAACAATTTACAATTTGGACTTAAATGCTTTCTCGTTGCAGATCAACTTACTAAGTGTCTCGAAAAGTCCACTATAAATGGGACTGCATGGATTAAAGGGATCCTCTAGAAAGTTTTTAAGATTCATCTTGCTTGTGTTTCTCTGGTTTCAATGTGATACTGGGGAACTGGGGCAGCTTTCGCCTGTAAAATGCACACTTCATTGGCATCTACAGGACTTCAAGTTTGTGTCAGACATAATGCACAAGCTGATGGATTCTTTAGCATACAAGGTGAGCCAAACTTGCAGCATATGACACACTCGTGCATCCTTATCTTAAGTATGCATCTGAAGTCGGATACCTGCAGACCTGTCTCATCAAGCAGTTCGATGTTTAATTCCATGTGGTTTGTACAATTTATTGTCTACAGGTATACCGTACCAGTAACAGCATTAGAAGGTGTAAGGGCTTTAGAAGTATTCATGATATGTAATAAAAGTGACTGCACCTGTCAGTAAAGTTATCTGCACATTTGTGAAGTGTTAAGAAATCATTTTGATTGTGTATGGTGTGTCTCCGTGTCATTTATCTTTTTTTCATTCTGTGATCTATTTTGTTATGTACTCAGCACGTGTTCTACTTGTAGTGAATGCTCCTGCCGTGGCCTTTTACATGGCTGGCAGTTTTGTGAAATAAATAAAATTGTGACTTTGATTTTGTTCTTTTTAACATCATCTGTGCTTGTGTATTTTCATGGAGATTTTGATCTCGCATTCAGTTCTTTTGCATTGTTCTCTGGGTGTGATTTGAATTATTTTTGCCTCATTTCCTTTTACTGAAATACCCAGCAATAGCTTGATTCGAGAACTATGTGCTGAAACCGAGTGCTAGTTTCCAAGTCTGCACCAGGACGCCGGCCCAGGAATCTAAACGCAGCGTAAATCGTAATTAAACCTGGATTTTTGTTTAGTATGAACGAATAACAGAAAAGATACAGACACTGATAAAATCATGGAGTAACAAAACTAAACGAAAACGGAGTTTTCATTTCTAAAAACGGTTTCATCAAATAAAATAACGAAAATAGTATTTATTATACGCTCGGAAAAGTAGCGGCACCGCGTAGCCCCGTAGCGAAAGGCCCGCGGTGTCGCAAACTTTTACAGCATGAACAGACATACGTAGCGATTTTTATCATTAATAGTACTGCAGCCAGCTTAAAAGGACGGTCGGATGCGAATGCGGACTCTAAATGAGGTCATTGCCACACTTGTATGACAAGAAAAGTCCACGCGATCGGCAACTCGCCCCCTCCAGCTGTAAAGCCGAACACTCACGAGACGGACCTAATGCAACTCGGTAGGGACGATTATCCAAAGCACTTTCGGGATTCACGGTTGAACGAACAGATCTAGAGCGGCTTCAAGACGGTCGGATACGAATGCAGGCTCTAAATAAGATCATTGCCACACTTATATGACGAGAAAAATCCACACGATTGGCAACTCGCCCGCTCCAGCTGTGAAGCCGAACACTCACGAGACACTGACCCAATGCAACTCGGTAGGGACGATTATCCAAAGCACTTTTGGGAACCGCGGTTGGACGAACAGCGGCTTCAGGACGGTCCGATACGAATGCGGGATCTAAATGAAGTCATTGTCACACTTGTCTGACGAGAAGAAAAGTCCACACGATCGGCATCTCGACCGCTTCAGCTGACCGAGACGTCGAGACGCTTGGGAAATTCCAGAAGGCGCCTCCGTCGCAAACCGGAAGTTAGAGGTGGGGTGAGGAGGGATTTTAGAGGAGAAGGAAAGAGAATGCGCCACTTTTCCCAGATACAGGGACTTTACCGCCTGCCTCCTACCAACACCCTCTAGAAACTCAAGGCCCTCTCACTTCCTGCGTGACGTCACGCACCCCGATCCACGGCCAGTTCCGTCGCCATATCAGTCATGCCCGGTTCTGCTGTGGGCTTCGACGTGCCACCTGCCACTGGGATCATTGTTCGTCCGTAACGAGAAATGTGACGGTGCTCCAACTTTCTCTTGTATATGTGCGTGAACTTCGTTCTTCAGAGCTCAAGTCTCGGCTCAATGTCGACGAAAAAAGAACAGAAAGGCGAAACGAAGCGGTTACGCTGGCTACGGCTAAGCCTCGTTACGCTTCTCCGGTGGGTGTTTGGTTTTTTCGCCTGCGTTCTACAGCGTTCTCCCCGAAAGAAGAGAACTGAAGGAGCAAGAAATATATCCGGTGTATGTGTGTGCGCGTGTGCTTTCGTTAACGTCTACGTGCTTCACGATCTGTGATCTGCGTGTGCGAGAGCAGCGAGAGTCAACGCAGTTCTTTGGAGCTCGGGTTTCGATGCAATTTCTCTAAAAGGATATCATTACTAAGGTGGGGCGTTATATCCTTTGGGAAGTTTTCTTTTGTCACGTTTGAGATATATTAGTCCAGCCAAGTTTAGAATTCGGAATCTTGGCGAGCAATGGTGTGAAAATTTGTGGAACACGAAAAATATGGGGAACACGAAAAACTTCTTGTTAGTTTCTGTACCGTTTGTGCTCTGTTATCGAAAGTGCTGAAGCCCGATTTTTTTCAATGGTTATAATGTAATATTGAAAGTTAGTTTGAGTCCAGGAAATGATTATAGATAAGCGTTCGGTATAATGCTCAACGCTTCAAGCGTTCGCGTTGATCCTTCATGCGTAGGCGTACCTGTTTTATTAGTCAAACTGACGCAAAGCGGTCGGCGTAATGTGCATTGTTTTTCTTTGTGTGGTGGTAAAATATTCTTATTCTGGGTATTCTGTTGTATGTCTTCCGTTGATGTACTAATTGTGGAATGTCCTTTTCTTGTCTTCTTTGGTTTTACCGGTCATATATTCCTATCTTTGCACCAAGTTGTATGTTTTACGGTGGTGTACCGGTTGTGGCATTTCCTTTAGGCAATTACAAAAACAGCTGGTTTACAGTATACCTCAAACACCTAATGTGACACCAGAATTTAATTAATCTCATAGCAATTGAGGAAGCCTATTGGGTGTGCGAAAGCATTGTTGGGGAATGAACTTGTAATACGGATGGCGCTTAAATCTGAACTTGCCGTTTTGAAGAAAAGCTAGGAATTGGTAAAACTCTCGAGAAGTGAAGGATATGGTTTGTATGTGGCAATATGTATGTAATCAAATTGCAGAGCTTTGCCATTTGTTCAAACTATTTCTGAACAAATTGGTACTTCTGTTTGTTTTTTAATTAGGTTATAAAATTATACAAGGGAGCCATTGGCTGTCATTTTTATTTTTTCGAGTTAATAAAAAGAAAGCACATGTACCAATTTGTATGAGTTTTTTTGTCATAAATCAAAGCAATGTATGCTGTGAACTTTTTAAGAATACTTCATTCTTGAGTAGTCGACTTGCACAACAGTGAACAATAAACATTTTTATCACCTCGCTGCATCTGTACATCAAACTGTGAAATAGTAACTAATGTTCCGGGAACCGGATTTTGTACACTGCTGCAACCACGTCCATTTCATTTTAAGGTTTGTAGTTTTCGTGCCTTCTCTTTACCCTTTTCTGTATGAAGGTCGTCATTTTGTTGCTGCACATAGATTTTTAGCAAAGTATTGGCAGCAGCACTGAGTACATAGGACAGCACTGTCTCTGGGTGATGCCCGCTACGGTACATATTAAAGTCTTCATCTTCCGCACTTGACAAATGGCACTTCACTAGCCCCAACAGGATCGAACGTTGGTTTCCAGCTCCAAGAAATCTGTTCCTTTTTATGCTGCTGCAAGTGAGTTTTTCCAGCACAATCTGCGTGTGCAATACTGCATTCAGTAGGCGTGGCCGAGGAAACATAAGACTACCTCTCGAGATGTTCTCGATCAGCACGTCTCTCTTAGCTTGCATCTCTCTTGTCTGGACGGTAAGGTTTTCCGCACATGCATCACAAGTTCACTTTTTGAGAGTAGCATGTGCACACAATTCAGCCACATAGGCAATGGCTGGCATTTCAGGCTCCTTCAGTGCTATGTCATTGACGGTGACACTGACAGTGTACCGCTGCAGCAGCTCCTCTTCATTTGGTGGTGTAATCTCTTTGTGTGTTTCTGCCTTGCTTGGAAAGCTAAGCGAATCTTGTAACCGAATTTTTTTCTGACTCGAATACTTGTGTGATTGACACATGGTACTGCGACCCTGACAACGGTCTGTACCTTCCGAATCGCTCTTCGATACAGTCCGTCTGAAATTTCCCCAACAGGACGTACTCAAAACCCAGCTCCTCAAGGCAGTATCGGGACAGCTCGATCAGGGCGTACGAAGTCAGTCGTAGTGCTGTGTGGGTGTCCGACGTTAGCAGGCCTGTGCTAGTCCCCAGGTTTCGCCACGTGTCAAGCCAATCCACGAACATGCACTGGAAGCCAAGCTGCACACCATCCATGGACGTAATGGGCTCTTGGAAAGCATCTTTTAATCGACGACCTTTCGTTGGAGTTTTGACATTTACAATTGACCACCACTTCACAATGATCTCAATGTAATCGGCAGTTCCCTCTGCATATGGCAGATTCAATGTCTTGTCACGCGTTCTCATTGCCTCAGCGACAAAGCTGTTAAACACCTTGAGTGCAAGTTTCACATTTTGCCTCTCGAGGTTTGAAGGATTCAGAGCTTTAAATGTGAGACCATGACCGAACTTTACAAGTTTGTACTGCTCATGCTCGTGCAACTTCTTCAGTGTGGTTAAGGATGCACCGTTGACTTTGGTAGTGCTGGCAGGCTTTATTGCTGGGTAGAACATGCACTTCTCTAGGTTTCCTTGGTTTAACCAATTATTGCGCACACACTTCAACAAGTGAAACAGATCTACAACAAAACACAAGGGTCGCCTGTAGTCAACTGGATGTGCGTTGCAGATGTCAAGCTTTCCCTTGGAAGAAAAAAGACTCATCACTTTCCTGTTAATAGCATTGTTGTCACTTATGACTGCCACAACAGTGAGTCCAGCTTCCTCAAGCTTCATGATGACTTCTTTCAAAATTTTGTGGAGCTGTTCAGCGTCAATTCTTGCGACTGGAAGTATGTGAGCGACGTCCTTGTGAGGCGACAGAAGTGACTGCATCATGAATACATGGGCAGTTTTTGCTGCTTCAGCGGAATTTGAGGCGGTGCCAGTTAATTCCCCTCCTTTGTATTCAAAAGATTGTTGGATGTGTACTTCGTCAATCATGAGGGTCACCCTACGCTCATGCGGTTTCATTAACCTTACCCGTCTCTTTATGTAGATCAGAAACCCATCTTCGTTTTGTTCATTTGCTGGGCTGAAGTCGAGCGAACGGCACACACGCATTATCGTGGACGGATGCGGAAGGATTGCTTTTCCAGAACGCCTGATGAACGCATATGCGTGTGGGGAAATCGTATACACAACACTTGCAAAAACTACAAGCAGTGCTGAGTACCGAAATGCCCTCTTTTCTTGCATGGGCAGCTGAAGTTGCTCTTGAATGAACCAAAGCACTTCAAGTTTTTCCCCAGGGAGCAGGTCATCACTGATAAGGTGTTCTAGGAGAGACAGCATCAGCATCATGGTTGCCGTAGTTATGTGCTCTTTTTCATCCTGTGGTGTAGTCTTGATAGATCTCATGCTCTCGAGCAGTGCGTGGAGGGTACGCATATCTTCGATGCTTTCAGGATTTGTGACTAGGTTGGCTTCAGGGTGCAACTGTGAACCTTTCCAGTAAGCACGACAATAGAGGTCCTGGGACACAACAACGGAGCGTTCAATTTGCGGAGTCTGGCAATCTTTTATGTGTATGCACATAAAACTGCTTTCCATGTGCACAATCGCCCAGAATGGCTCCAGCTCCAAGCGATGCAGTTGGGATGCAATTTGCTGCAGCGTAGTCACCTGGTTGGCGCTTTCTCTTTCTGCATGGGTCTCCACAGAACGCCTGATGGCTTCTGTCTACACAGGCACTTTCTTGCCTTCTTCGCTTCGTTTCCGGGCTCTCTCTCAGTTGTGTTCCATCGGAGAGGTATGTGGGGCAGTTCGGCATGATCGTCGGCACTGCGCCTGAAGTGAGCCTCGTGAGGCCCATTGGAAACTCAATGGTATTTCCACTTGCGTCAGTACATGTTGTCGTTGTCCGGAGGTACTCGGCTTGGAAGTGGAGCTCGCATACCTGCGGAATTCCCATCTTCTTATTTCTAGTAACATTAAGGTAGCTCTATTCTCAGCATGCAATACAACACACACGAAAAGAAACGCCCGAATGACAGTAGGCTGTCTCCTTTCCACTCCTTTGCTAATTTCAAATCAGTTCTCGAGCGCGGTTGGTTGTCAAGTAAACCGTTAAATCAGTCCTTAAAGTGAGCGCGACGAAACTCTTCAAAAATATGTCTCCAAGTGGTGCATCTATCATACTCAAATTTCGTGGGTGTGGGTTCGCAGCAACTTAAACAACTTAAAGCAACTTAACTTAAGAAAAAACGCAATCTCAATATGCATGGGGAGAACATACGTGAGCGTACAGTCTGCTTGATGCGGTCATTCACAAATGGCTTCACGACGCCTGACGAGGATATACGGATGGAATTACGGTTGTCGTGTGATCAGGTACATCTGAAACGGTAGTGGATAACCTTTTCAAATGTCGTGGTGCCGTCTGTGAGTAGCAGCATCAAGCAAAATTTGTCATCGTTTGTTTTCCCCGTGCATAGAGATGTTTTGAGAAACACAAAAGAATAAAAAATGTAGGGACGAAGACAGACAGTACAGTTCTTCGAGATGTAGCTTTTTCTTTTCTTTTTGTTTCTGGAAACAGACGCTCACGAAATTTGAGTATGATAAATAGATGAAAAGTTTAATTGCGCTCACCTTATCGGCTGATTTAAACGGTTCATTTTAATTACGACCGGACCGCGCTCGAGAACTCCCTTACGTATTTCTACCTTAAGTCAGCAATGCTAATCAAGCAAAGCTGTTTCCCTGCAGCCTACGTCAGTATCTGAATCAAAATTAATTATAGATGTATTGAATGAATAAAGGCCGGTTCAGACACTTGCGGTTGACTGTGTTGCGTTGAGAACCCAAAGCGATTCACCGGCACATCTGTGCTTCGAATGAAGCGTGGAATTCAATACATGGAATTATCTTGGCACGCGATATAAGCAGCAGGAATGTCCTAGTTTCTCGCTGCCACAACGCAGTCAAACGCAACTGTCTGAACCAGGCTTAAGGCCGGCTCAGACACTTGCGTTTGAGTGCGGTTGAATGTGTTGCGTCGAGAACCAAAACAGAGTCCCCGGCACATCTGTGCTTCGTATGAAGCGTGGAATCCAATTCAAGGATTCATCTTGGCGCGCGATATAAGCAGCAGGGATGTCCTTTTTCTCGTTGCCGCAACGCAGTCAAACGCGGTCAAACGCAACTGTCTGAACCAGGCTTTAAGAAAATCGCGTACTTGCGGATCCCGTAGAGTGTCAAAGTCGACGTCATCTTGACTGACGGCTCTCTGCCACTGGGCTCTCCGAGCCGGATCTTTTGGGATGGAAAATGTACGAGCCTTGGGCCCGTTCTTATAATTTCTGCGACAATTGGGGACACAACAGCAACCCATCGTGGTTCCGAAACGCAAACGAAACCCGGCACGCCAAACGGAGCTCACGCGGGAAGAGATGCGGACGGCGTAGCAGCAGTAGCAGCTCCCCAGCTCCGAGGCTAGATCGGGGTACGTGACGAGAGCCGTGGGAGAGGGAAGGTGAACGGGCCTTAGTTTCTAGAGTGTGTTGCTTCTATGGGCTAAGGTAACGGCGGTGTTGCGCAAGCGTGGAACGCGTAGTGAGGTCAGTCTATCAGCGCTGTCCGCATTGCGAACCGCGGCGTGCTGAAACGAATTCGCTTGGTTACGGTTTCTTTCGGAATAATCAACAGTTAAGATGCATGCGTGGTAATGGGGTGGAGAAGAAAAAAAAGACAATGGCATACAGTTTTACAACCCAAAAATAAAACTGCAAAATAAGTTGCCGCTCAAATGTTACTCTGAGCCCCGTTGGCCGTGAACAATGAAGTACCCCTGCCGCAGAGCACGTGATCTCGGCCGCTGTCTAGAGCAATGGGCGAGGATTCAGGAATCACGGTTGCTGAAGCGTGGTCTATCGCCATTTCATTCAGCCTGGAGTGCGACGCGTTGCGGGTAAGAAAGGATGCTTGTGCACACTGCGCGGGTTTCGACAGCAGATGGCGCACCGTCAGAGCGCGGCGATGCAATTCGGGCGGCGCTCCAATCCTTGCAAACCTTTACTCTTTACAGTACAAACGGCACTATAAAAATAGCAGAAACGATATAATCTCTGGCCAACAATACAATGACAAGTTGCACTGGTATCGCGCAAATAGAGCGCTTTTGCGTCGCAGGCTTTTGTCTAACACACATGACTATGCACATTTTATCTCAATTTCCTAGCTCGCTTATAGTACCGACTCGATATCATTTTCGCTATTTGTTGTTATATTAGCATTTGTGACTATAAGCCGAGAAACTGTACGGATTATGCGCACTCATATTTCTGTAGCAAAGAAAAAAATTGGCGGCATGTTTTTCTATTCTGCAAAACGTGTTGAAATCCGGTAGCTTTAAAGTATGGCGGGTAGTTGTGTGCGAATACCGGTTCAAATATAATAACACTGTGTAATTCACAGCCTTCACAGTCCGAGAAAAATCCTCGACCCCCTGTTTTCTGAACAACGTTAAAGCTAGGGATGACACCGCGCTATTTGATTCGAACCGGTATTCGGACACCTCTAGTGGCAGGTGCTCTTAGATCAGGCAATGACTAGGCCAGGATACCCCTCAGGCTTTCATTGCCTTTGTGGGTGCTACTGTTAGTTCAGGTAATACAAAAGACAGTGTTTCGAACGGAAACATATTTCGTCGCAACACTGCCCCTTTGTGGCACTGCTCGCGCTTTCTTTTAGCACCACTAGAGTGGACAGCCACTGCGCTGAATATTCTGTGTAACCAAGAAAGCGGAATCAAACTTTAGTGCCCTTTCCACTCCTCCCTCCGCGCGCTCCTTATACACCACCTGTTTCTGCTCCTCTCTTTCTTGATCTTCCTAACGCTCCGTTCCGCGCGCTTTTTCACGCCACCTGCTTCTATTTTTCCTGTCTCTTCAAGATGGTTTCTTAACTCAGCCAGTGGCACACTCAAATTCACCACAGTTAGCGGTGTGCAATCCCTGGCACCGGTTCCTTTTTTCTAATCATTTAGCGGTTACAGACTGGCTCACCTACGCATTTTGTGCCTAGAGACTCCTGAGATTTGCTGGCCCTGTAAAACTACCGCTTTAAAACTTATGCGGACGTCCAAGCTGTTTTGTATTTTGTTTCCGGACATTGTGAAACACCGATGACTTTAGCTTCTTTCATTCTCCGTCCAACTGGCAATTAGCACAGGGGAGCCTTGAACTGAAAATTCAATAACGCGTTTACAATGATCGTGAGTACACTTCAAATCATGTTGGATTCGCTTTTTTATAGTCGGCGAAGTTATAGAAGCTGAAGATAACTTGTTCTAAAGATTTGATGCTGTCTTAGACTTCCGACTAGACGAAATATTTATTGTGTGTTCAACATAAAAACAATATGCCGATTTTATTACGAACTTGAATCAAAGAGCCGCCAAAGCTAGAATTCCCGAAGTAGCCATAAAACTGCACACTTCAATCAGATTACCGCCTTCAGAAATGCAATTACACTTGTTATACACTTTTGTTTAATTTTCATCAAAATTTCAAGCGTGCATCACGCTAACAAAATAAGGCTGACTCATTAGGTTGTGAATTCGTCTGGGGCCCTTAATATCTATCTGAAGAAAGTAACTGCTCATTTTAGAAACACGTTAACATCTCAGTAAACAAAGGTGGCGCCTAAAATGAGATCATTTGAATTGTCTTTATGATTTGTGCACGATAAGAATATAAATTGAATTACCTCTCTCCTTCACTGCTTCACTTTCCGTAATATTATTCGCAGCAGGAGTTAAGCTATAATTTACAAAATTGCCTGCAATGTTGTATAGGTGTTGGAATGAACAGCAAGTCTTTTGGAACTTACGTGTTGTTAATGAAAAGCCCAAATTCAGTATTGCTTCCTCGTTGGCTTTTTACGAGCTGCCGGAACCACTGAATACCTTTTGAAGCATAGTTTCTGAACGTTGCCCCTTTTGGAACGTGATAGAGTCCGTCCATGAACATGTAGTCACAAACTCCGGGATCTGTTGCCCGGGTCGAAGTTTGTAACGAAACATGATATACGCATAGTAATGGTTTTTGTATCATGGACCTTCCTGCAGAAGTAGAATGCTTAATTATGTCATTTCCTTTACCACCGGCCCAGTAAATTGTAAATGCTACTTAGAAATAGGCTACTTATTTGATAAAGTAAATGTTAAAAACGACAAGTCTTACTTACTATATTTACATACCAATTTTGTTAAATGCGAGCTAGAGCTAATATATTACAGCCGTGGAACAGCAACATTGGGCAAAAAGATATACAACTAAGGTTGGACCACACGGCGCAAATATTATTTCTTTCATTTATGTTTAGTGTGCACACTTCTTGCAACATTAAACAATATAGGACAAAGTACTCGTATTAATACGTTCAATATAACAATATGTCACTTGTAAGCATTTCATCTCTTCTGCTTGATGCCAATCATGAGGATAAAAATTGAGCAGATTGTTGCAGCCTTTTAAGGAACAAGTAAGCAGATGTACCTGATGAGCAAGGCTTAATCGATAACTCCGATCATCACGTTATAAAGCAGGGGCCAACAAACCCCTCCCGGCGTCCAGATCCTGCTCATGGAGGCGTTCCGGCCGGGCCGCAGATGGCCACGGCCTTGCCAGTTTCACACTTTCCGCGCCAAGCAATTACAAACGCGAACATAAGCTCAATCAAAAGCAAAAAAAAACATTATGTCTAACGTCGTGTTTTAAAGGCGGAAGCGAAGATATTAGAAAGGATGAAAGAAGCCGGCCTCAAAAGGCAAGTTTTCTTGCAAAACTATTTATTTTAAATATGCATCACGCTTAGTACAACACGTAGTTTCCTGCTCTATGTTTGCCTATGACGAAATTCCTCTGCGTTCTCGAATATATCCTGTGTAATTTCTTTTTGATAACGCTGGCATAAATTGTTTTCTTTATATCAACCATGATTGTACGTCTTTTCGCCGAATGTGATTATACCAATGTTTCAACGCGCTTTGATTTCTGCTTGCTGAGTTATCCGGATCACAATAATTACTTTGTAAATGCATAATTACCAACATTGTGCTATAAAAAAGAATACATGTTTACCCAACTTAGTACTAGTATATATTGCTCTTGTTTAAATTTTAATATTTAAAAACGTATTTGGGAATAATTTTCTTTTTTTATTTATATTATAATATTTTTTTCCGGCACTTGACCTGCGACAGGTCCTCATTCCGGCCCCTTAACCAAAACGTCTGAGAAGCGCACCCCTGTTACAGAGGAACATCAATAGCCTGCACCGTTCTTCTTTTATGCAACGTATCTTACTTCCCTCTATAGTCTACGTATTCTTTCCTATCTAAAGTCACACTATGGCTGAAAGTGACGATCATATAAAACGGGAAAGAAGATTCTCTGCCGGCGCTCCATTGCGGCTAAATCCGTTCGTCCGATACAATTCCAGACACCTAAGCCGTATCCAGTACGTGAATTTACAAATGAGCAAGACAGACAAAAAATAAACTTAAAAAAACATTTGTGTAACACGCGTGATGACACAGACACCTTTAAACTGTCGATTCATTCGTAACTGAAGTCAATTGCTAATTAACCATTTGTCCACCACAATCAAAAATATTTCATAGCAAATATATTTATCACGACCAAATAGATTCATCCCGAGCGAATAAAACTAACACTGTTGTCTTCAATGTATAAAAGAAACGAAAAAAGTCATTTTATGCCCAACCTCCCAGATGTTGATCGAGGTCATTTTTGTTTCTAAATACAAATGCATGGCTACTTTTAAAATCGCCGGAGAATTGTCATCATTCAATAAATGATAAAAAATTTTAGGTTTTTTTTCAAACACTTTAACCTTATGGTTTGAACTTTTAACGGCTTTTAGCATGCTATGTTAAAAAATGCATTTCTGTTGTGAATTGTTTTAGGTTAAACAAAATGTAAAGATGTTAGCACACTTCCAATATTTTTGCTTGATGATCGCTTTGCACATCGGCAATTTTAATTGCTATATTTTGTAGAGCTGTAGGTGTATTACAAATAAAACATGTTTGAAGCTTTAAAACAAAATACTTCGCAACAAACAAACATTATAAAATTGCGAAAAAGTTTGTTTTGATGACTTAGCGTCTATTCTACACTAAAGTGGTCCAAGTAAAACATACACAACTATCGACTTTAGATGAAGTGTTTATTGAATTTCAATGTTAAAAGTTTATTAAAAAAGCTGTCGTACCGAAAGGGTGAACAAATATTGAATTTGTTCTCCTCCTTCGCATCTCGTCTTTGTTTCTTAGCGCATTTTAACGCACAACACGCCGCATGACATGCGAGCTGGCACAATAGCTTCGAAGTTTTTTGTGCACACAAGGCAATTGATGGTCTGGAGTGCGATATCCGCAGAGGGTTCTGGGCATGCGCAATCTTGACTGGCAAGTTCCTTGCGTATACATGTGTTGTGTAAAGTTACAGAGGCGCCTGTGTTTGCCACGGCCACTTCCACCCCTCTTTTTGAATGTGACACAAATACCAGCGTGTATGTTGTAATAACCGTACGTTCCGCCACTGAATCTTCCGAGAAAAAATGTGCGAAGAGGCCGGCGTTAAAAATCATTTTGAAGCACTGGAAAGGCTTTCCAGTAGAGAGATATGTTGGAACAACCAAAGAACCACTCCCAGATTTAAAAGTACGCATAATTATACAGTTGCTTTAAGCAGCGCTTTTGCATTGCATTAGACAAGACAGCCTCATGTTGTTGTTTTTTTCGCTTAGCACAGAGCGATCGCCGCTGTGCACAACGCGGCCTTGTCTGCAGTATATTCACAAGCACACCTACATTAAAACCCTACTTGTCTCAATGTACTCCCCTTGTGCAGCAATACAGCGCTTCCAGCGCTTCTGCCACTTTCAGAAAGGTTTAGATGCACACTTTTTGACCTGCAAAATCATCTGTGATTTGTTTCAGTTCCCATCCATAGTTTTATATCGCGGATACTTC
>JAZHYW010033727.1:0-10823 GCA_037355805.1 Ixodes ricinus | reverse complement strand
CAGAAAATGCCAATATGCCACTGACTATATTTGGCTTTTTAATGCACTCGCAAATTACTGCGCTTAAATAACATACAACCAGCCCTGCTTTTGTTGCAGAAAGAAGCATGTGCTCGTTTATCTCCTTGGGATGGAGTTTGTGCTGCCTAATCTCCCGCATTTTGCACCCGTGCCAAACCCACCCTGGCGCCTCAACTACGGACTCCCACCTGGAAGGGGACGCCGCCCTTGAGCTTGGTCTCGGTCTTGTCGCTGAAGTACACAAGCGCCCGGCGGCTGCGGTCGAAGACGAACCAGCGCTTCTTCCAGGAGCGCCATTTGCCGCCCAGCTTGTGCAGGTAGCCACGGCACGAGCTCGCAGTCAGGTGGATGTGGGGGCACAGCTCCACCTGGTGACCCGCAGACTCCACATGCTGCCGCAGGTCGCACTCGGCTCCCCGCACCGGCAGGTACCGAGTCAGCGGTCTCTGCACAACGGTCGACACATCGGAGATCAGCACTGTAGTCGCCGAAGGGATAAGAACGGCAGGGAAGAGTTTCAGGTTGTTCCTTGTCAAGTCCAAGCTTTCACATTCGACAAGTAGCTCGGCCCTCGAGCATGCAAAGCACAACCAAAGCAAGGCAAAAGCATCGAGCATGTGCTGGAGGACGGGCACTGGAAGGGAGTGCTCTGACGTTCTTATCAAATCAAATCAAATTTATTTGACACCACATCATACAAGCAAGGTGATGTCGGGAGCACAGACAAAAAGCCACTGGAGTGTGGTGCTTGACGAGGTCTGTGCCCCCAATTGATCTAATTAGCGACAGCGGCTGCTATACAATAGTAAACAAGGAAGAGAGCAACAGTCTATACAGCAGTTTGCAAAACAGAACTTAGCATATGTTAGGCCAATAATGCAGTTAAAACAAAAAACCGGAAAAACAAGGTTGTATAAAACGAAACATAATAACATCAAAAACACATTTACTTTCTAATGAGTGGGGTAATTGAGTAATGATGGCAGTATGTAAAGAATTGAGTACCGTAATTTGTACGTGCAAAGGGTATATTCCACATTTCACTGTGACGTGTGTTATAGCTGCTAGTGTTACTTTTAATTTCGATAATTGCTCAATAAAATTGTTATTTTGTTTTTTTCCCGCATAGTATCTTTTGAGCAGCAAGTCATTATATAAAAACTGTACAGCACAAACATTAAGACACTTGTCTTGTTGGTCACTATCACCGAACCCTTTCCCACTAAGAACCACGAAATGCACGCATCTCGTAAAGTTCGTTCTCATTTCTGATGCCGACGCCTGCACACATGGCAAACTGTCGAGTATCGCCGAAATAATTTGGTTTACGTTTCCGGTAAAATACATTTGTTGGTTACTTTGGATCAGTATTTATCTGCCCGAAGATCAACCGTGCCTTTTAAATGTGGTGTAGCATTCCTCGAGACGCCGTTACTGACCCTGTTTGCTGAGCTATGCAACAGGTAGCCATGTCTACTGCACTTTTTTTTTTGTACGCAGTCTCCGTGTTGAAAATAACAATAAAAAACTCCCTGGTAGAATGTTGACATCGTAAGTTGTTCTCTGCTTCTACTGGCAAAACAGCAAGGCACCAAATCTCGTGGCCTACCTGAATGGTGGTATTTCGCAGTGGGCGAAAGGCACTGTTCCTCTTTAGTCAAATGTAGTCAGTAGCCGCAGTATTGGACTTCAAATTTACTTGAAGTCTAGCAACAAGAGGTAAAGAAAATGTAGCTGTCAATTACCTCAACTTGTTTAAAGTACAAGTGATCTAGAGCAAACCACATATCTAATTGTAAATTGAAATAAACTGTTGTTTTAAAACTAAAAAGCAGGGCACATTAAATATCTTTTCATAAAACACCTGAAACAAGCCTATGAACCGTTCAGACAACATAATGCAATGTCTGAATCTGCCAAAACTTATTGCCTTCTATATATTTGGTGTTCTTTAACACAGACAGTAAAACAGACAGTCTAGTAAGCTCGAGTGTTGTATTGCTTTGAAATTCACTTGCAACATTATAGTCACACTTCCTTCCCTCGACGACTTTACTCGAGCACTGCACCATATCTTTCCTTAACCCTCATTCCAAGTGTGTTATTTCCATGAAGATTAAAAAACTGTACCAGTCGTTCTATGATAAAGCTAGTTCTCACAGCCTTTACACCAGTCTGGCAGCAGGTTAGAGGACCATGAAACGATTCTGAAATCGAATTTCATCCACTGCATGTCATAAAAGATGTGAAAAGAAAACCAAAACACAAAATAGAGAGCAAATAGTAAAATTTTGCTAAAGAGCTTTTAAAAGAAAAGCGGACTCTTTTATACCTCCTTTCGTTTGAAAGCTCTCTGCCTTTTCACTGCGATGCATCCACGGTGCGAAGGCACATCAGCCAAATCCACGTAGCCTATTGGATAGAGCCTACCTCACCAGGGGCACCGCGATCATAAACAATAAGTAGCCGGCGAATGTTTCTTAAAGTTTTCTTAAAGGTATATTTTGATCCACAATCTCTCGAATAATTAGCAAAGTGACGGAAATTGCCGAATTTTATAATGCTCGGAGCTATGCACCCATCTATCGGTGTGGTAAATGAAGCAAGAGAAAGGCAAGACTGCGCCTGCACTGTTTTGCAATTCCTGCTCTGCTGAAAAACATGGCGTTGGTGGTGATTGTTGACGTGGCCAGCGTGGTGGAAGCTCACTTTTCCGCGTGATAGTGCTATCCTTGACTGAATTTTTCGTGTGTCCCGGTGATAACCCAGCACGTCCTAGAAAGGAAGATCCATCTACTCATGCGGCGATGTTGTGGCAGCACCCTCAAGACAGCGGAAACGCCTAATGGCGTCGTCTCTGTTTATTTCGGCAATAAGGCAACATCCATCCACCTCAAGTTTGAAGGTGGACTGATGTTGCCTTATCGCGTCGAGCCGAAAGGTTATCCACATTCTTGCATTGTGTGATGGAGACTTTGCACTTGAACTGTACAAACTTCGTCCTTTTGTGTTGGTGGGGATGACCTTGAGATTAACACTAGTCTAAGCTTGTTATAATAGACCTTGATTTTGACCAGGATTTCGGTCTGTTGTAAGGGGAGTATGTTGCATGAAGATATGAAGTTGAATCAAAGGTATGTAGAGGGAAAGCAACCGAAATTCACAAATCGGTATGTTATATCCGAATGTCTGTTGTAACCAGGTCTGTTGTAATGAGCTTAGACTAAGGAGGTAAACTAAATAAGCGAATTAGCTGAGTTTGTGACATCCTCTCTATTTTCTGTCTATTCCAAGTTTTGATGTTTCTTTCTCAACCCCAGTCTCAGGTTAATCCAACGTGGTTAGTATTCACCAAGCTCACTTGCACCCTTACGATACTTTCTCTGATGTTTGTTAGTATGCTCAGATAATTGTTAGATAGCCGACCTCACTGACCTCTAGCCGCTCTAGTGTTGCCTATTACACCGTGGTCGGCTTTTAGGGTTCAAGCTGTACACCGACACCATATGTTGTTTGTGCTACTGTACGTCGTACTACAGAGGAGAGTTAATGATGGAATCGTTTACAATTTGGATTGGTCAAGCCGCGTTCCAATATGATGGTCAAATGACGAGCCACGAACGGTTCTGATTTGCTTGCATAAAAAAGACGAGAAGGCTCGGAAATTTAAGCGAAATTAATCGCCTTTGCATACTTCAGGATCAGCATGTCAAGTTACTGCTCAGGCATCGGAAATACTGAAGTACATAATAGGTCTTTTGGCGAACCTCCAAAATAAATGGCCTGAAAACGGATTTGCTGATAGTCGGACGAAGCACGCGTCCCTCCTTCCTATTGATTTCGTGAAGTTCTGGTTCGAATCCTTTTGGCTATACACCGACACGCGGGCTTGACGTCACGGAGCTGCGGCGGCGCTGCGATCGCGCCGGAGCCGGGGGGTGTGGCAGGGTGTGGGCAAAAGGGCGCACGTTTCGCATGGGCGTCATAGCATTTCAGCATGCCGCGAAGCTGTGTTGCTGTTAATTGCACCGAAATGTACAAGAAAAGTAGCGGAGTGAGTTTCCACAAGTTCCCGGCAGACTCTGAAAGGCATAAAAGGTGGATAATATTCGTGGATCGAAAAGAATCGTCGCCTCGCGCGAACGACCGTTTGTGCGGCAAACACTTTCTTGAAGGCAAGTGCGGCTTCCATTTCAATCTCCGTCCCGAGGCTTGCTTATGTGCAGGGAAACCGTTGTCTCATCGAGACCACCCGGATTTTGTTCCCATGGTGTTCGCGCACAAAGCATCGGCCAAGCGCTCGTCGGAGGCTCGCTACGCCCGTGCTACCCAGCAGAAGGGGATCGGCGACAGAACGGCAGTGTTGTAGGCGTTACCGAAAAAAGTAACAAAATACGTTACTCGTTACTTGCAAATAAAAGTAACGCGTTACCGAGCTACGTTGCCTAAAAATAAAAGGAACCCGTTACCGCTACCGATAAAAAGTAACGCACGTTACTTCTGCGTTACTTTTTTAAATTAAGATTTAGCACATTTTACGGTTTTGACGATACATGTCATATATCAAGAAACATTATGTTCGTGCAGAAACTGAACATAATTACTTTATCTCGTTTTACGGTTTCACCTAAATACTCACGAGAAAAAACGCCAAGAAAAACATGGCTTGACGCCTAAAACACGGAAAAAATTGAAGTGTAATTTCTTTAAGACTTGGGAAGGAGTAACGAGTAACGTAACTACGTTACTTGAAGTAGTAACGTAAGTACGTTACCCGTTACTGTGTCGAAAACGTAACGAGTAGGTTACTACGTTATTGAAAAAAGTAACGCGTTACTGGCAACGCCGTTACTTGTAACGTGTTACCGCCAAGACTGCAGAAAGGACAAAGCGTTACTGCTTGTCATGCCTTGTGGTCATGAGGGTAGGAAAAATATCATACCTTGACTTGAAGACGCTGTGTGTATTTAATCAATTAATGAATACACACACTTCCGCAGACCCACAGACTGCTGATCCCGCCGGCAGTGCGGAAACCGACTCGAAGTAATCGTAGGCCTCGAGAGACTTGTACGCCTGCACCGTGTCGGCCGTGAACTGGCTTGGCGAAAAACTAAATAAACGACGACATGAGCCGTCGACTTCGGTGGCAGCAACTTTACGTCGGAAGTCCAGCAGGCCTTGTTTACGGCATACGGATCGTCGAAGGCAACGCCGTCACCGCACAGTTTGTTTCGATACCGCTGCCGTTCAGGCTCGGGCAGCGAGCTCAAATAGTCGGGCATAGGATACGACATACGTTCTCAGGAAATACGACGCACAAATAAAGATACAAGCGTCCCTACAACGACAACAACGAGCGCACGCCATAGAACGCAATGGCGAAAACACGGAGAGCCGGCCAGGCCGGGCTGCTCTTGCCCACATAGCTACCGCGCATGCGCGGCCTTGCGGCGTGTTGGTAAACAGAGTCGCTCCGCGTGTCGGTCTATAGCTTTACTACTATTGCTGAACTTTATGTTAATTATAGCTGTAACCCACAATCAGGTTCCACGCCCGCGTACCACAACGAATACAATACGCAGCGGGACGAGGAGCATGGTTACGATGAATACCAAACAACAGAAGACCCGGACGAATTTGAAACCAAAACTGTACCACAATCATATGGTGTAGTGGCATAAAATTAATATACAAATGCCAGTGATGGAAGTGGCATTTGTCCCTTTGGAGCAAGTTCTGTAGCAGGCAAAATATCCGTTTGGAGCAGCCACTGACGCTTTTGGAGCAGATGCCAACTTCTGTTAGCATATCACTTAAAAATAAATTGATTGCACCGCTAAATGACTTTATATTTGATAATGACTGAGGGTTTCTCTTTGATAGTGGAGCATATTAATTCTTACCTTTTGTAATAAGAACAAATAGGGCACAAAAGGTACATAGAGCTTACTTTTTAGAAATAAGGCCCTGTTCAGAGTAGGTTCCATTTACAATGGGTACTAAATAAATTGAGAAATTAATCACACTTCAATTAGGATAAAGCCTCCCTCCCACTTTTACACCCGGTAGTTCATTTCGCCTGTATGTATTGTTTCTGTAAAATGCCATTAAAAACCAACATAGTCGGTAACACGTCTATCAGTAAAAATGCGCCTCCCAAATTTTATCCTTACCAAACCCAAAACTTGAATATTAAAAAATTAAATTGAATAAAAAAAAAGAAACAGCCACCCGAAAATATTATGAAAACCTACTCTTACGCTTACATTTATTCAAATAAAGCACCGCGTATATATTTTTTCTGCTTTCGTTTTCGACGCAACATTTGAAAACAAAATCATATAATCGAGACCCACGAATGCGGACCTGCAATAGTACTTAGCATAATTTACATGTATATCGTGCTAAACCAGACGCTCACCCATGCCAGCAGCTACTCCCTAGCCCTCCGGTGCAAGGCGGTGAAGCTCAACACACGTGGACTGGTGAGAGGCGCCACGGAGTCATACGGCAGACATAATAATCAACTGATCTCACCAGGAGTACAGGAGCCTGGTTCTGTTTTATCGCAGTAGCCGCCAGTGGCGTACCAACTTGTTTTTGAGTGAGGGGGCAACCCCCCCCCCTCTCCCAGGGCTGGGGGCGGTGCCCCTGGGCGTCGCTGGCCAGTGTTTGCCCTGCCCAGGGGCGGCTGTTTCGGGGGAGGGGGGGTCAAAACACATGCCTTGCCCCCCACTCTGAGAACTGGGGGGGGGGGCAAGCGCCCCCTTGCCCCCCGGTTGGTACGCCCATGGTAGCCGCCATCCTACTATTTTGCAATGTTTTGTCGCGACTTTTAGCTCCTGACACCGCCGACATCGTCTGAAATTTTACAGGATGTCGGTGATCAAGCCGCCAGCGTATCAACGGATCAGCGCGGTGGTCGAGCAATCTTAAAACTTTGTTTCAGCTTAATTTAAAGCGCAGCCGACGCTACGAGCCAATGGGCTTCACCAAACAATGTCAAAGCGCGAAATTGAGGCATCCGACCATCTTCCTGTATGTGTTCTTTCATCGATTAAACCAATCAAATGCAGCGAATGTCCCGTGAATTGCGCTTTTACAATACGTGTTCGTGTTGTATATGTTCGAGTTTTCGACTGTGCTCTGACCTTAGATGAACCAACGTATACGGTGAGTAGAAACGCTGTGAAATACATATATACATAAATAAAAAATATAATTTTTTTTGTTCTGCCCATCTTGGCGCAGGCGTGGCGCAATTCTTAGCCAAAATGGCATTTTGGAGCAAGATGTAGCAGACTTTCGCTCACGGCGCAATTTGGCGCAAATGGCGCAGCACTTCCATCACTGAAATGCTAATAAATAACCATGTTTTCATCATTCCCAATTTGTTTGAAGACTAAAGAAGATTAAATACCAGTTCAACCTTTTACATAGCCATCATGAAGTTTTGTTGCTCATGCTGCCGAGGGGTATCGCATGGTCATTTCAAACAGTCCAAACAACTCATTTTAAAAAACGTTTTTTAAAGTGACGACACAAAATTTCAGCTGTAATACATTGGAATCGACGTCTTCGTGGTTTAATGAATACAAAAAAGTTCAGATCCGGCAGATACCGTTTTTTATGACCCCTTTAAATAGAATCTTTGAAGCATGATTGCTAACAATACATTTATTAATATAAACACTGGTAAACAAGATCGGAAATACGCTGGGTTTTTAATCTAAATGTATCCTCTGAGCAGATGTGCGGTTTTAATCTTTTTGTGTTTGTGTTCTATTAAATTCAGTTGCAAGTTACGCACTGTCCTGTGTCCCCATCTTCTCTCCTCATTTTTTTGGCGCATTTCCCATCCTGTATCGGACCCAACTAGCCCAACTCGCAGTCTTAATACTAATAACTAAGTTACATAAACAAATTAAAAAAAAAAGCTAATGTTGACAAGCTCGACAATCAACAGCAATTGTGGAACGTTTCATGATCCCCTTCTCCTCATATTACAACCATTTAATTGTGAAAATAGTGCTCGCTTCAAAAGAGACTGCAGATGTGTGCAAACAAATAGGTGCATGTACGGCAAAGCCATCTGTGTGTTTGCTTGTGGCAGTGGTGTGCGAGAGAAATAATCCCGAGCCCACCTGAGCCTTCTGCTTCTCCCTCCGGCGGATTTCATGGTGGATGGCGTCATCTCCGGAACGGGGAACTAGCACTGACCGGTCCTCTGCATTCAGCTGCTGGTTGCGTTCGTGCTGATGCACCTGGAATACACAAATAAAAAAGAGTGCTGCCAATCACCTGCTCACATTCAGGCTTGAACTCCTTCCCAATGTGCTCATCACTAGAGCAACCAATATGTTTTAGGCAACAAAAAAGCGAAACAACATTAAATCATCCTGAAGTAATTTGGTGCATAGATTTTTAGAAAGCTTGAAGTTTGTCGAAAACCACTAGCCAGGGGACTTTGAAGTGCACCACACAATAATGATAGACACACACCAGTACATTGTTGATTCCCATTGAAACGGGCAGGGGAAAAGGATCAAAACCAGGATCCTCAGGTTCTGCAGCATGTCCTTTTGTTCCCTACGCTCCAAGCTGCAGTGCCAGAACAAACAACGCGCGTGGAAGCGAAAGCTCGAGCTGCAGAACCCAGGGATCCTGGGTTCGAGCCACCCCTGCCCGTTTCGATCTGGATGAGCATCGTACCGGCGTGCCGTCACGTATCACTACTGCGTGAGCACGATAAAGACCCCAGATTAGCAGTCGTACTGCACTAGCAAAATCCGCTCATCTACAGTGTAAACCAGTGTCCCTCCTGGCAGACCGACCTTACGCTGTATAAACACTAAACGTCCAATTTGACTTTGCCATAACAAACGTTAGCAGTGGAACCCCAAATCATGATTTGACAACAATCGTGTTGTTCCTTGTCTTCTCTGTTTACTCTTTCTACACACCCTGAATGTAGAGTGTTCTTGCTGTTTTAGATGCACATTCTTCTAGTTCCTAAGTTTCCTTATTGCACACCATACATTTATGCTACAATATGTCAGGCAATTCACACAGAACTGCAAGAACACTGAATATAGGCGTAACATAGTTTATGATGAGAAGAGTAGAAATATCTTAACGAACTTTCAGGAAACATAACATTGAGTCGTTAAATTATTGTTACTAAAATTTAAAGTTTTTTACTCGTGCACTTTCTCCACAAAGTTTTGTTGGGGCTATTTTCGAGTTCAGTTCGAGTTGAACGAGGCATCCGATAAAGCCGCCACTAGCGCTCTTCAAGGCAACATTCAGTGCCGGCTACCCTATGAATGGATGGAGTGTCATGGAACGGGGGACACGCAAAGCACCGACATGCAAGCCAAAAAAGACGGCTGTCGGTTCTCACCGCGTCCATCAGATCTCCGTTGTCTGGTTTGGCACGGCTCCGCGAACAAGGCTGCGAAACGTCGCCGCTCCTCGTAAGAGCCGTGATCATCGTGCGGCGACGCATATCGGCGGTGAGAAGCGTGCCTTGAAAAGAGTCAAGAAATACGGTTGATTGTCGAACGTGCGCTAGTCTCCCGGCGGCAGAGCTCGAGAACAGCGGCATAGCATCAAAGACGGGCCTAGTCGCCGCGGCATCACGGCTCAAAGATATCGCGCGCAGCGCGGATGGAGATCCCACGGCGATCTGAAAGCGAGGCGGTTGCTAGGACACTCTCTCCACCTCCGAAAAGCCGAGCGGCGTGACAATGTCGCCGCTATCTCGGCTCCTTGCCGGGCAGCCCCGGCGTCGACCGAAATGAGCTGCAGCGCTGGCGGGCGACTGGGCCTTTCTTTTGCTGCCGTTTACGCCGCCGCTGCCGATGAGGGCTATCTTGTCTAATGTAACTAGCCGCGTCCCGACGTGTTTGGGAAGCTTCGTCTCGCTCCGCTCGTCGGACGCGTCCTCCCGCCTTCCGCGCGCTGGAGACGGAAGTGAAAGCGGGCAAAATGCGCGTACTCACGGATATGTGCATTACGTGCGGGTCCCCAAACATCCTGAGAGCGTCGTCGTATCGCGCTGATGTACTGCGCGGTGCTGCTGCGATCGTGAGGGCGCTTCGAAGCGGGCCGAAAGAGAGGACGAAGAGGATGCATGCGACGTGCAAGCGCGGCTCTGGTGAGCTCTGTCGACTGGTGTACGTGGTTGAACGGATGGACGAGACAAGCCGCTGACGCCGCTGACGCCCACCAAAGCAAAAAAAACAAAGAGAATACAAGGACGCACAGCGCGCCGCGTGCAAACTGACGAACTTCAGATACGCGATGCGAGGCCGCGGGGCGGTGCGCGACGCGCTCGATGAAAATTGGTTATGGTGTTGGCAGCTGGCGCGCCATCTCTCGAACAGAGAGGAAGCTAATGCATTAACCCGCGAGCGAGAGTGCAGTTAAACTCTTTACAAACACGCAGTTTAAAAAAATACTCGCAAAACATCGTTGTAGTTTCCGCGGCACTGTGTAAAACTATAAACTACGCGCAAAAAAGCAGCGTGCGCTACGATTTTTGGGAACATATCAAAAACGGAAGGGAAGATAGCTGAAGTTTAAAGGCACAAGCTCGGTTTTCTGCAGGGAAGATGAGCCTCTTAACGCTCCCCCTCTCCTAAGCTACGAGTTGAAATCTTGGGGCGAGGTCAAAGGCGGAGAGGATATAGGAAAGGAGGAGGAAGGGGAAAAGTAAGAGCGCGATATGTGTGCTGTTCAGCTGTTTTATGTAGACTAAAGCGCTTGAACAACTGTTACTACTACATTACTGCGCA
>JAZHYW010033725.1:0-17379 GCA_037355805.1 Ixodes ricinus | reverse complement strand
TTTAAGTAACCCTTTGATTTGCTAGGGCTCAAATTAACTACCACATATTCATAAAGCATGCAACAGGTAGCAGTGTTTGCTCATATGCTCTGGTTTTTGCAAATGAGGCTCGCATTTTGTTTTTACTTGGATGCACAGTCACTTGATTTATCAAAACAAACAAAAGAAGGATTCTTTTTTTTTTGGATGATTTGCTTGATTGTGCTTGTCAGAGGTAGAACGTAATGGGTCCATGAACTTGAAAGTGTCAAAACAGAAAAATAGAAAAAAACAATGTTGCAGTCAGTATCTACTTTGACTTTGTACTCATCGCATAAAGGTTGGGATAGAGCTCCCTGCAAGGTAATTGCAGGCAGGAAAAAATTATCCTCCAGTTTCCACTGACAGCTTTCCTTTCCTGGTCCTGTCATGTGACTACAGTCGAACCCGTTTACAGCGAATTATTGTCTATATCGAACACCCAAATATTTAGTTTAAAACAGAATTGCATGCAAAAAAAGTATCTTTGTAACAAACAACCCATTGACTACATCAAAAATGTGCGAGCACCCATTCCTTGTAAAAAGAAAACTGAAAATGCACAAATGCCCTGTCTCGTAAGAGAAAAAAAAAAAAATGGAATGCGTAAAGTTAGAGCTTTTCAAACAGCAAACAATAAGAGCAACCGTATCTCTGTGTAGTTTGCTGGTCTTATTTGGGCTCTGGCTTTATGAGAGCAAAATCACATTTCTTTCATGGACACGATTGCCATACTACAGATCGTGGATGTAAGCCCAGACGAAAAGGCTTCACAGTCAGCTAAAGTGGTAAAAGATTTTTCTTTCCGTGCGCTCCTGGGTGCTCCGATTGTGTAAACGTCCTCGCAGAATAAACAGTTCGAAAGCTGCTTTTTGTTCCAGCAGTTTGCCCACCTAGAGCGTTGTCAGGTATGTTTTCGCAGGTCATTAATGTTTTTCGTGGTCCACTGAAAACTGCATTAATGCGTGTTTACCGTAGTGTCAAGAAAATCATTGTTCATTACGAAGCCCCGGCCTCCAAGTTTGCGGTATGCCCTGTTTTGATATAGTAAATTATAGGATATATCGAACTAATATGCGCATCTGACTAAGTTCGTTATAAACAGGTTCTACTGTACTACTTTTGACCACGAATTGACGAAGTCAGCTATGCTTTCTGTGGCAGTTGGCGCGTGAATAGAATTACTTGTGCACCTCTTGCGTATTACTCAACACCAAGGAGTCTATCTAAGCAGCATTTAGTGCACGTCATAAAGTGGGTTCACAGAAACCCGGCTTCGTGTCGGGCATCCAACAATTAGCCAAGCCTGGACGAGCGGTGTCGAGCGGAGCTTGGACCTGGGAGTCCTACTGGGAGTGTCACAAGAGACGTCTGCTCTGGGAGGCCTGGACAGACACCTACCCGGAGTTCCTGGAGCCCACCTTTGCCGCCTCCGTGCATCTAAATACTGCAGTGCTGAATTCGCCACGAGCCGGTTTCGACGGTGCCTCGGAAACGTGCCGAGGTGAGTGTTTATAGATGCACAACGTTTGTGGGGGCAGTGCTTTTGCGTCCGTGCCCGGGATGTAGAGCCGTGATGGAGACCGTGACCGCTCTAACAGCTCCTGGAGCGAGGACTTTCCTCTGCTTGCGCTCGGCAGCAAACAGGAATACGCATACCTCGAAGGCCCTTGCTTGTGGACTTTCTGTACCGCCAAAGGGACGCGACTGCAAAACGAGAGTGCCGGGCCCTGCAGCGAAACCAAGCCAGTTGCCATTACACGGTGGCCAACCAGCAGTTCAAGCGCCGGTTCACCGGTGATTTGTCCGGTTCGATGTGTAACATGGGCGACAGGCCGTGGTTTCGGGCGAACGTGAGCGGAAGCATTCTAAATGTTATGCACCTAGATTGCGCTTTTAGGTTTGAGTTAGGTAATGTTCAAAATAGCTGATTGGGGCTCTAAAGGAGAGCAACAATCTTGAGCAGCTCCGCTTCTCTCTTGCCTTTTGGGGATTCAAGGGAATTCGACCTTCCGTTTATTGTGGGCATTTGTGCTGCCCGAGGTGCACGAAACTTGAGACCACGGCGTAGTTGGGCACGACAAACCGCAAGCCAGCATTCACATCGGGCAGTGTGCAGTGGCAAGGACGTGCAACTGTCAGTCTCGTTGGTTGCAGTGAAAATGTAAAAATAAGATGCGGGAGAACAAAGGTACAATCTGAATGGTGTTCCGCAGGCTTTCTTGCAACTTTGGCGTCCATCTTCTTTGTCCTGTCTATACCCATCCAGTTCTCGTCTCCCTTCTCCTTTCATAGTCTGTTTACAGATTGTGACTTCATAAAGAACTTACATATGCTTATAAATCTCCATTTAGCAATGTGAATTTCACACCCTTGGGCACAGTGTGCGCTTACAGCTTTGTAATAATTTGTTTTTGTGGTGATTTGGGAACTGACTTGGAATGACTAGGTATTCTGAAACTTTAGAACACCTGCTTGATTATGATCCACAATTTTTCCGAATAAGGCCCACACACTTACTTTCCCTTGCCAAACTTGTGGAGGCCTGGTGATTGCGATTGATAAAAGGGCCTGGCAAACGACAAGGCAGTTTTGACATTTTTTGTTACGATGATATTTCCTGCTAAAGCATCGAATGTGACATTTCACATGCCAGGAATCTAGCGGTGTTTGCACTTCAAGGGACAAACGTTTTCCGGACGGTGTGGTTGTCTGGGTTCGGTCGTGATAAGTGCCTCTCTCGCAAGCTCTTGCAAAAAGCATGTGGGAGCGCAAATCATGTGTATGAACACTGTGGCTTATAATCGAGAAAGTGTGGTACACAGTGACACTCATTTTGAGTTTGCTTCTCACGCAGATACGGGAACAGCAGAGTCGTCGTCATCGTTGGACACAACTAGCGTTCCCACCAGTCCCAGGAAAGACAGTCTCTGGCAATACCTTTGGGACACGCATTGCACGGCCGTCTACTCTCGTGAGCTCGAGCTGTACTTGCAACAAACTTCTCCAGAAAGTGCCCCTCTGGGAGACGATCCGAGACGGTTGGGCAACCAAGTTGGTGGGGAGAGTAACGATGCTGAAGGACACGGCTTCAATGAGGTGGACGGACTTGTAAAGGAGACGGGAAACGGTGGTGATGGCGAGGACACGAGACAGAAAGACGGCACGGCTCCAGAGGGGAGTGCGGGGTCGGGTACGACAGCCAGCGGCTCGTCGGTGGCGGGAAATCTGCCTAGTCACTCAAACGGAAGGGGCGCCGGCGCCTGCGGAGGCGGAGATGACGATCCCCGGACGAGAAGCCCATAAAAATTAAGAAAAGGTTTTTGCTTTTGCTTTTTTCATTCACAATTGCTTGAGCGATATGAGCTTTTTGAGTGGTGGGGGTAATGATTTTTTTAAATATTTTATCGACAGCACGGACAAATCGGTGCTACGATTGAAATTGTCATTATAACTAAGATCAGCGACATTGCATGTACAGTGAGTGCGTTTGTCTCCCAAAAATTTAGAGTTATTTTTTACTGCGAAAATATACTATGCATCGCCGAACACTCAGTCTTTGCCCAAACATAGTGCCAGCTGTCTGGACCAGATGCCAAAGTTTGAAAGCTTGCCGTTATCCAGTTCAAAATTTAGAAACGAGTTTCTAAAGTTTCTAATGGGAAATTGGCGACCGACGAACACACGGAGATGGATGGCATCGGCTACCGGAAGCGGTTCCGATTTTTCTGTCGAAAATTTCCGAACTCAACGGGACCTGCATTTGTGAACAAAACAGGTTGAGAAATGTATTAACTGAGAATGAATCTACGAGGTTCTCGTTTAATTAAGGAGGATTGGCTCAGACAACAGGTTATATTAGTGTTTCCAAAATGCACATGTGAGACTTCCAATGCAATTGATGACGTGAGTTCATATTTTCCAGTCACGAGGAGGATGCAAACTCAGATGAAGAAGAGGCATTCAAAGCATTCCTTTCCTATGGACTGGCTCTCAAGGAAAGTTTGAGGTAATGTCATACATTGTCACTTATTATCCTTTCTTTTTGCGTGTTAAGGCAGTTGTTTTAGTGGAGGAGAATCTCATTAATTAAAAATAGAGGAAGCCACGCATGTTGTTTTTTTTAATTATCGGAAATTCATCTAAATAGGATGCGAGGTAAAATTATGATTTGATAAATATATCAGCTTGAACTTTAGAAATGAACTAGAACACAAAGAAAGAAAGGGCAGGATAGAACACACCCTGTCCTTTCTTTCTTTGTGTTCTAGTTCATTTCTCAAGTTCAAGCTGATATATTCTAGTATGTACCAACAAGCTCAACTCTTAACCGTTATTATTTGATACATGAATGGCTTCACATAAAAAGCAAATATTTTATGATTTCCTCTATGCAGGCTGACTAGTCATAAGAAGGTATACCACACATGGAACATTGGCGAAATGTGTGAAATAAGTTTATATTCATCCCTCACAAAATATTGTCTATCGTGGACCGTTAGACAGCACGTAACACCTCAACACATCCAGCAAGAAAGTTGACTACTGTGGACTATGAGCCTTATCGAGCGCACTTTGTTATTGAGCACCAATGCTCCGCAGAAAAGCAGCACCCGCGATAGCAAGCTTCGTGGTGTTGCTTCTCCGCAGGGCACCGGTGCTCAGTAAGAAGCGCGCTCGATGAGGTCGCGAGAACGTTAAGCGGCTTATAAATACATTAAAAACATGACGGGATGACCAAATTTTAAAATTTGTTTGAATTAACCAGAAATATTAAATCTCAGATTTTGAATGACCGCGAGCCTACTGTACTTGTAAAAGTTTCCGAGCTTGACTGAAATGATTTGCTATTTCATAAAAGTAATGGGGTTGAGCCAGCGCTGTAGCCAAGGGAAAAGCTTATGGGGTTTTCCCCCACCCCAAATTCAGCTGACCCTTTAACATACACATGCATTTTGACCCCCTCTCCCCTCCTCCGTACCCAAAGTGATGGACATCCCAGCCACCTCAACCCTCCCCTCTTCCCGAAAAAAAAAAAAAAAAAATCCTGTTTATGCCATTGAGTTATGGACAAATAGAAAAATGTGGATGTGGACACCAAAGATGAAAGTAAGGAAACAAAGCAGGTCGCCGCTGGAGAGTGCCACGCAAACCGGGGGATATCTGCTGCAGATGTCGTCGACCTATGAGGCATTGCTTCGCTCCTGGCTCCCTCACAAAGCCTTGCCCTTTTAATCTTCGATATTACCAGGTCCAAGAGCTTATCTTTGTGTTTTAAAGCAAGTGCGGGTCAAGCGTGACCGGCACAAACTCGGCACAGAGTGGGTGGCGGTGGGAGTGGTACATTGGGTTCTCGCGATGTAGCACATCACCAAGGAGGGCAGTTGCAGTTATCACGTTTAGCCTACCAAAATAAGCTTTCTGAAATAGTCCGTCCATTTCTGCCTTTCCGTCCCTGCGATTCGTCTTAGGAACATCAAGGGTGGTCCGACGGGAGCCACGTCTCACATCCCAAGCCGGAAGAAGCGCCGGAGACCTAGGAAGCAGGGGCATCCACGGCAAGGTGCCCCGCCATCCGCGGAAGAGACTGCCGGTGTGTGGCTCCTTCTTTTAGTTAGCCTCCAGCGACTACTCCCTTAACTAATAAAAAATACTTGAGTTACAGTTTCAATAACTAAACGCTTCTTTGGTCACAACAAAATTTCGGTTGCTGTACCTTTGTTGCGTTTTTAGGGCAGCTCGTTACACGGTTCAGTCGAATTTGTTAGAGTAACGAGCACCGCTCTAGGGAGTTTCTGCGGACTACAAAGGAGGGGCAGCCTCTGAAAATGGCAACTACAGGAAGCAAGGCCAAGGGGAGAGAGTCAGGGTGTCTAGCGACCGGGAAAACCAGGAATTGTCAGAGAAATTTTAATTACCGGGAAAAGTCAGGGAATTGTCAGGGATATTCTCAAAAAAAGAGCCCTGTCAGGGAAAATGAGATGGAATCGCCATCGAGTTCCCTGAGCAAAGACTTGACGGCTTGGGGGCAGAAAAATAGGCAATAAATTCTGCTCAGAGCGGAGCGCAGGCTTCTGCTCACCCGATGTAGAGTATGCTACGCGATGCAAAAGGAAGAGCCGACAAATCCAGTCCAAGCCTTGGATTGGATTGAATTGGATTGAGGGCGCGACACTATGCTAGATTCAGTTAGAGCTACTAGATTTAGTTACAAATGGGAAAGTCACAGACTCCAATTCAATCCAAGCCTTAAGCCGAAAGTGTGCACCTGGCAGTGCCATGCTGGCCATGCTACCGTTCGGTTATTGACGTGTGTGGTTGAGCGTCGCGTTTTCATCGTGTTCTGGGAGTGGCGTCTTCGCTGACGATGTCGGCGGCAAGAAAGTGCTCGTTTAATCCGGACTGGACGAACCCGAATATTTCAGAATATGCAAGTTGGCCTGCGCAACATGATCCTCACAGTGCTCAGCGATCAATGCCTTGTGTTGTGATGGTCTTATATACTTAACCGCTTCTATAGTGGTCAGGGAATTTCACCTGAAATTGTCAGGGAAAACCTGGAAAAGTCAGGGAATTTCAAAATAATAATTTGCTAGACACCCTGAGAGAGTATGCATGTGCAGAAGCTTACTGAAAAAAGGTCCATTACAGTTTCTTGTCGGAATTGTGCTTGCGAGCACTCATATTTGTGTTGTTACTCGCTTTCTAGACAGATTACTTCAGGAACTTTTTCTTTAGTCAAAAATATTGATGAACGGAACTGCTTACTGACCAATGTCACGAATAATACTACAGTTGACTCTCGTTAATTCAAAATCTCTTAATTCAAAATTTCGGATAATTCAAACTAACATGCAGGTCCCATCCTATGCGTCTCTGTAGGAGGAAACTCCTGATAATTCAAACTTTGCTTTATTCAAACATATTTTCAACCCCCTAGAGTTTGAATTAATGAGAGTCGACTGTAATGTGACTGATTTTCTAGAAAACATATGCTACGTGTCTGAATGTGTCACTACTTTCAATAGTCTTTGGCCTCCTGCTAGCACTATATTTAGCTGATGTAGTCAAAATGTCAGCACTGCATATCGTCACTGCCTCAAACTCTACTGCGAGCAGATAGCTGAAACGAGACGGAGCCAAGCCACTGTCTTTATGTGCAAAGCTTAGCCGTCGGTCAGCAATTGTGCCACGCCTCGACGTCATGAAATCTTTTAAAAGTAATTAAAAAATGATTGGAAAGCAGTGTGGTTGCTTTCTGTGAGCAGCTGTAGCTACATGCCATTGTACGAATGCAACTTGCAGGAGGAGATGAGTCGCAACTGGACGTCCCGAGTTACATTGTGGAAAGACCACACCTCAAGAAGTACTGGGCCCAGCGGTACCGGCTCTTTTCCAAGTTCGACAAGGGCATTGAGCTCGACGAAGGTGATCCCCCTTTGTTGCTGCTGGGGAAGGGGGAGGTTGTTTATCAGCTATGTTGCGCTCCAAGTCATGTTGTCTCCCTCATAGGTTGACTGCCTTCCGCTCACAATGTGTTGACCTACTTTTTGTTGCTTAGTTGCTGGGGGGCCTAGTATTGGAATCGGACCCTTTTCAGACTTTATTTATGCCTGTCTTGCACGAGGTTGCGACTTGGAGTTCTGTACTTTTGGGCATACAAAGGATGAATGCTGCTTGGCGACCTTTTACACGGTTATTACCAGTTGGCCACAAGATATTTTTGTGAAGCAGTCTACTGCAGATCATTTGGCCGTGTGCCATGAGCCTGATTTTGTTTTGCTTACGGACAAGACTCTGTTTGCCACACTTTTAGGACTAGGTCTTTTAGGCATGGCTTTTTACTGAGCCTTTCCTGCTGTGCCGGTCTATTTTTGCAGTGGCATAAGTGTAAGGATGACTTCAGAGGAGCATGAACCATTACACAAGGCAGTCAGTCATACTCAACGGGTGGTGCTCCTTTGTACGTCCTCTGTGACGTCACATGGCACTGTGATGTCATAGTGTCACATCACATGATCACATGATGTCAGTGATATCATGACATCACATGACTGTGACATCATAGTGTCGAGTCATGTGATGTCAGGTTGCACCACGATGCAACATTCAGGCATCACGTGACATCGACCTCGTTGTGTGACGTGACATCGGGTGACTCTAGGACCTCATGAGGCTCTGTGACAGCTTTGTGTAGTCACAAAACCCTCGTAATGTGCCCATCAGTGGCCTCCTTACTGTTCCCTTTCAAAAAGGAGCACGAAGAGGCCTTATAAATGCTGCACGTTTAGAAGGCGTTCAAAAAATGCCAACAAGACAATCTTTTTTTTTTTTCTCCCCAGAGTCGTGGTTCTCGGTGACTCCAGAGGGCATAGCCAAGCACATTGCCAAGCGGTGTCAGAGCGACATCGTGATTGACGCCTTCTGCGGGGCAGGTGGCAACACCATCCAGTTTGCACTCGTCAGCCGCCTCGGTGATTACGCCTTCGCTTTTACCGTTGCCTAGACCTCTTGCAACCACCCTCTTGGGAGCTTGGTTTTTGGGCTGCATCTCTGGGTGCTTGAAGTAGTCATTTAAAAAAAAGTTAACGGAGTGTTTTTTTATTGTATTCCAAGTGCTGAGTTAAGGTGCAAAATGCAGTGCTCATAAGTAAGTAATTATATTCGGAACTTTATGTCTAGTCATGTGCAAATAGTGGATTTTGAGTTCAAAGTGAATTTGAAGCAAATAGTGGATTTGGCCAAATATAAACAAACTAAATATCGAATAGTTTCTCTGAGCCTTTCACTACTGTTGCACCATGCTTAACAGTTAAACTCTTGAAGGTTGTTTCGAAGGTTCCACTTGTCCATTTTATAAGTCTAATTTTGAGTCTAACTACCTAGTTCCTATGGACTGTGACCTCAGAAAGTCCAATGCCTTGGGATGGCAAGTAAATGACAGATTTGACATCAAGCCAAACCTACAGAGATGCCCGGCTATACCTAAATGAGTGGATTTCTTGTTGGGGCATCTCTGCCTAACATATTCTCTCGCATAACAGCCACGGTTTAATTTTGAAAATTTTACTGCAATGTAAGTATCAACATTCACAAAGTTTCCACTCCTTTTCTAAATATTCTAGGCGCGCGTGGCCCATCCCTTTGAAAGTGTCCTTTCTCCCAAACACGCGGGTTACCCGTTGAGTGCTTTACCGAGCACCGGTGCACCGTGGGGAAGCAACACACGCAGAGCTCGTTTCCACAGGTGTTTCTTCTCCGCAGTGCACCGGTGCTCGAAAAGAAGCGCACTTGATGTGGCTATCATGCCGCAATCAACACTTCGAAGAATACGTATACCGCAGTTCGTCTCGAAGCGAATATCGAATACCGTATTATTTGAAACTACTCTTAGATATTTCGAATATTCGCACAACACTGGTGTCAACACTTTTCAAGTGGTTTTGGCATGCAGAAGCCAATAACAAAGGTATGTGTATTGTGCTCGGTCGAAATACAAGACTTACAGTATATTCATGCCGCACTTTCTTCTAGGAACATGCTTCAAATGCTGTCTAAAAGTTTTTACAAAGCTGTCTTTAGGTGGCGCATTTACCATGCTCATAGTTTGTAGGTGCAAATCTTCTAAAGAAATCGCAAGACAAGAAGACTGCATTATTTCTACACACGAAAACAAAAGATAAACAAACTGTCTGTTTGATGTCGCTACTCAGAATTGGGTATAACGTTGTGCATAATCATAATTGTGAATTTTCTGGAATGCTTAAGGCTGGTTCACATAATGAGTGCATTGTGACCTCTGTCTACCGCTTAACACTGGAGAGGCTGTATTACAGAGAGTTTTCAACTGCTCAATTGAGGTCACGTGGTTTATGGGCCGCATTTGCAATACGAACGGCAAGGGGTGCCGAATGTGTCGATCGTCTGCAAACGTCTTGGCCTTTCCGCTTGCTTTCCTCCTTGCCGCGCGAAAATGCAACGCATGTGCCCTTGCGGCCTATTTGTGCCGGAGGCATCTGCCTTTACAGTGCGAACACTCCCCGTGGTTTGAGACCCTCACTACAATCTAGGTTCTCTACTTGTTATGTGTAATGGCACCAGTGTACCATTACACAATGGTACACTGGTGCCAGCTATTGGGTAGATCTGGAAAACTTCTCGAGTCATAACATCATCAGAATTATCTAGAGCCTTCAGCTAAAGAATGTTGCATAAAAAAAAATATCAAAATCTATTTGCCGTTCAGAGGTGTCTGAGGTCTACGCGACAGACGGTGCCAGCGTGCCAGTATGTTAAGCGGTTACAAGGAGATCGCAATGCGCCCGTCCTCTGTCAAACGCAAATGCACGAACCAGCATTTGGGGGGTGTACGTCGAATTATTGCCACGAAAAGACAAACCGAGAATCTACTTCTATGCCCCTTTATGGTTAAACGAAGCATCATTTTTGTGTCCAGTTACCCAACGCGAAGAGCAAGTTTGTCTGATCCTTGCACGGGGGTTGCGGCGACGCCAGAACGACGCCGAGTTCCAAACGGCTTTTATTGAAAGGGTAATGAGTAGACCTCAATGCTAAATTCCCCGGGGTCTACCCACTATTTTTTCAATCGGCCAATAAGAGCTCGGCGTTCTGACATAGTCACTACCCCCAGTGCAAGAAGCAGACGATACTTGTGCTCCGCATACCACCTAGGAGACAAGGCTTGCACATGAAGTCGTAATTAGCAGATCCCCGACCAGCCTAGATGCGTCAGTCTTGGCATCACTGCATGCTATTGTGGCACTCGTTGCGAGATGCTGCAAGGCGTGCTGTCGGCGATGCCGACACAAGCCAGGCGGCGCAGGCCTTGTCTTCTAGGCGGTATCAGTTTACCTCCCAGCTCTAGAGGTTCCCCTCGCCTCAAAACTCGCCGCCCTCGCTCGTTCGGCGCAACTCCGCTCCCGCAGTGATAGCGGTGGACATCGATCCAAGGAAGATAGAGCTGGCCCGCAAGAATGCGGCCGTGTATGGGGTCCTCGACAAGATCCAGTTTGTGCTTGGGGACTTCCTGGAGCTGGCCCCCGGCTGCGGGGGGACGTGGTCTTCCTCAGCATGCCTTGGGGGGCCCGGAGTACCTGCAGAGTGACTCCTTCGACCTCCGGCACATCCAACCGGACATATATCCTTATAGGGTTGCTAGCGTCGGCGCACGACGGGTGTTTGTGTGGATTTTTGCTCGTAGACGCTTTTTCTCTCTCACTTCATGCTCCATGTGCTTCGATGGAAGATTCAAAAGAACTGCTTGAATTCTTATAATCTTTGAAAGAAAATTAGATTCTGTAACACTTTCGCATTCTTTGAACCCTCTAAGGCAGGGGCTCTTAAACTGTTGCGCTCTTGGGGAACTTCTCTCTCTTCTCGATTGACTACTGTTGAACCCCCCTCCCTGTCGGCGTAGATGCAATAAAGCGGTGCAGAAGCCTACAAACCTTGTGGACAATAGTGTGCGTGGTAGGGACTGTTTAGCTCATAGTTATGCATTGGCAGGTGCTCAAGAAATGCTCACACTGGGACATGCTTTGATTTGCGGCAGGGACGGTCGCGGAAATTTGAGAGCTCGGTGAACCCATGAGGGTAGTTTGGGGAATCCCTGGACTCGTAGGACCCCAGCTTTAAAACCCATGCTCTAAGGAACTTCAATGGTAAGAAACATTTGGCTTCTTGTAATCTTCTAAGACGCTTAAATTCTTAGAAACTTTCATCTTCATAGGATCTTCTAAAGAAACTTTGATTTTAATCAACTTTTGGATTCAGCATGTAGCAGTGGTACGCAATGTGTTTTAACAAAGTGGGTCATATTCGCACGCAAAGTTTGAACGAGCCTTAGGAAACTTTAGAGCACTTAAAATCCTCTGAGCTGGGGTTTTTTACACTATTTTGTGATCTCAAGGAACCACTTGCTACCTTAAGTGACATCCAAGGCCTAAAACTGCCATGGCTACGGGTTTCGATGCTACTATCTCTGGTCAGTGTGGTTGCCGAGGTATTCTGACAACACAGAATGGTCACTCTGTATTGTCTGGCTGGCGAAAGCAGTGGCTGGCAAGGCATTGCATGCACTTTATACAGTATTTTTATTACCGTGAGACGAACTTAACGCAATAACGCAGCCAAAATGAACCTGCGTAATGTGGGGGAGCAAATTCCCTTCTGTTCAGTGCCCACAGAGCGTTTGCTTTTCCAGTCACTCTTTTTTCACATTACCGTCCTTAACTGCCGGTGCACATTCAAGACGTTTGGTCTCTGCCAAGGGATCACCAAGAACATCGGACTCCTCATGCCGAGGAACACCAATGCCGACCAGGTGAGCCGAATTGCCCGCTTCACTTCTTAACCCGGGCTGACGTTGCATAGCACACATTCAATGGCACAACTTTTTTGTGTGACGACTTCTGCAGCAGATTGGGTAACTGAACCAATAGGTTAGTCTTGATCTGTAGAAAAGGTGCCAAAAAGACAGGACAAGACAAGTTGAATGGTTCTTCTTTCATTCTTGTCTTTTGGGCCAACTTTTCCACACATCACGAACTCTTCCTTGTGCCAGGCAACGTTGAAGTGGTGAAAATCAATCTTCACCGTTTTTGCTGGAGTAGATTGTTATTTTACCTTCTTTTCTTTCTTCTATTGGCAATATATAGCATTTTCGGAAGTCTACAAGCATGAACTTGAATTTAACTCTGTTGCAAGTTAATGTGTACATGCGCACAGTAGGTAAGACCTGCATGAAATTTGTCTCTTTTTCCGAATAGATTTCCAAAAGTGAACCGAAACTTCAAAAGAGTTGATGTTTTAGTTCCGGTTTCTGTTTATGTTTAAAGTAAGATTTCACAAAATATATCACGTTTTTTACAAAGAAAATGACGTAGTGCTTTTTAATTTAGAATCACTCATAATCATGAAATTTTCGGACGGAGTTGCTTTCAAAAAAACAGTGAATCTAGAAAACAAAATTTTTCTACCTAATTAGGACAGGCATTTCTCAAAATTAATGTTTGTCGGAAACATTTTTTCCCCCAATATTTATGTTCGATTACAAGTTTATCGCTTTGCAGGCGAAACCAAGACTACCCCTGTGGGATGATGACGATAGCGTTTGTACAGGAATACAATTTTGGTTTTGCCTGCAAATCGAGAAATGCATATTGAAACAAATATTTGGCAAAAACAATATTGTTTTTTCTGACGAAAACTTTTTTGAGACATGCCTGTTCTAACCAGGTTGATTTTTTTTTCTTAAGTTTAGTGTTTCTTTAAAACAAAGCATTGATCCTCCAAATACATTATGCCCCAATAAACAAAAATATGAACAATTAACTAAAGTTTTTAGTTAATTAGCTAATTACCCTATTTCGATTCTTTTCTAGTGGTTGCTATGACTCAATGCTAAAGAAACCTTACCAAGTTCCCCTTTTTAAAACATTGTGAACCAACTAAGAAAACCCTGTATACAATGTCATTCAACGTGCAAATGCTGTTGTCTTGCAGCTTGCAGAGCTGGCCGGTCCAGGTGGGAGGGTCGAGATTGAACAGAACCTGCTCAACAACAAGGTCAAGACCATCACGGCCTACTACGGGGACCTGGTGGTCGGCTGAAGACATCGCCCTGACCCAAGCCAGATGGGATGCTCCAAACTCGTTTGTTGTTTCTATGTTTGTTGTGTTTACGGTCTCTTGGAATGTAAGAAGTGAAGCAGAGGCTCAGTCCCAAGCTTCTCGGAGAGAAACGGTGTCATTACGAGTGCACCCTTTTTATGACGCTGAAAAAGGAAAGGAGTCTGCACTCTTTTTTCTCCGAAGTATGCAAAGCTGTGCCTGATGGCCAACGTTCCCTGGGGCATTGAGGGGAGCATTTTTGTAAACAGTTCTTATGTTGTGCTAAAGAAATACAATAAGAGTTCTTTTGTGCAAAACTATATATATAGGCCTCTTTTCAAAAAGATGCCCAATGCTTCTCAGGGCATTGGGCATTGAGCATTGAGCAAATAATTTTTGTGGGCAGTTTGTATATTGAACAACAGAAACATGGCAGAAGTTCTTTAAAAACACACAAAGAAAAGCCTTTTGAAAGGCCTAGTAGATGGGACACATTTTATTTTTTACTTTTTAAATTTTTCAATTTTAAATTTTTTAAAAAATATTTACATTAGATGCATTTTAGATGGAGGTCACGGCCCGCTCTAAGCCCCATCCACAGATCAGTGGCCCCACCCATTACTACTGGATTGGCTTGGCTGCTCGGCCAAACACATCCCGTCGTGCGAGCAGGCGCATGCCTGCTCGTCGTGCGAGCAGACGCGCAGCACCCTTTGGCATTGTCTGCTATTGCAGCACTGTTTATCATCATCTGCAAAGCCCATAAGATGTGGCCATGAAAGCTGCGCGTTGGCGTCCATTTTCGGCTTTTTTCGTCTGCTATTCTGCCCCAGTCTAGAAAAGTCTGCAACGCCTGCAAGATGCGACCTTGAAAGCGGGGTTCCAGCGTTTCATCGTGCATGAGCCGCTGTCCAGTACGAGCATCTGTGAAGGTGCAGTAAAAAGCAACCGAGAGGACCAAAAATATCAGCAAATATGCAGCTCTTTCATCATTTCTGTTCTTGTTGTCTTTTTTGCATGGCATCTGCGAGCAAGTGGGTGAGCATCATAATGCACAATTAAAACGAGACCTAAAAATATTTGCCTTGGCAGGCGAGGTGCACTGTGAAACTTGATAGCTACTTGCCTTTCAAAGCGAAACAACGAAAACATACCTGGACAAACTTGATGCAAACCGAAAGCTCAGTTTTCTCCAGCCAAATGGCTCGCAAATTCTTACCTGTGTAGGTATTTTCTTGGTATTGAACCATGGTTGGAATCACGACGATTGCACAAATCACAGTGCAGCGGGGTCGCTTTTTGGGAACCAACGTCTTTATTCAGCATCAACACACGCAAACAAACAAATCGAGTCAGATCAAGCGACATAGTTGACATGGAATGCTAGACTTAGGCCAGTCCTACTACGAAAACAAGCATCCGCTCAGCGCTTTGGAAGGCATGTACTTGCACATTTGTTTGCTACAAACTGGGTTGGTTTAGATCTACCTCTAAACACCTTGGTGAGCTCAGAATGACTGGCACTCATAAAAATAAACAAGCTCCACGATCTAGGCTCGTTAAGAATGCCACGTAGGCTGGCAGCCATGTTTGTTATCATTTGAAACCGAAGCAGAAAAGACAATCTCAAGATATTTTTGAAAACAATAATTACTATCTAGATTATTTATTTCTCATGCATAAACATATTGTCGATAATACTATCACGGCACGGAAAAAACAATTTTACGACAAACATTTCGCACGTCAATCATCTTCCGATTAATTGGAGCCGAGAAACAGTGTTTAGCTAGAGCATGTTCCATGGGTGGCACATAGAGCAGGAGCGACTCCCACCTAAATTGCGCGTAACAATGTAAACATTTAAAAAAAAAGTGCAAATTTATGTTTTATTTTAGTTCTTTAAAAAGTTATTTTTCATTTTTTTTTTTTTATGTTGTGCAACAGACTACATAGGTTTTTTCCCAAAGGATGGCACTCGATGGGCTTCTTCGGACGTGCTGACCAGGGGGTACAGTGGTCACTTTTCTATTCAAGGGTGCTTCTGTGGGAATTTGAGGGAAAACATTGTCGTCTCCACAATGAACAGTGCCACTTTTAAGGTGTCTCTTCCAGGCTGCAAGCTTGTTTTTCTTATTTTGTTTTTGCAGCTGCGTTAGTGTGGAGTTTTAGTAGTTGTACACCTTGTGTGGAAAGCGATTTAGGCCCGAAGAGTTTGGTGGATTTAAAGGGGGCGGTTTCAGAAGGTTTGTGCTCTGCTCGTGGCAGTGTCGATTGTGGTGGACAGTGTACATATGCGTGTGTGGAAACATTTATGCCCCATAGGAATGTGGGACATATTTTTGTAAAAAGACAAATGTACTGTTACGTAGCTTGTTCTTTTGCAATTAAAATCAATGAGAAAAAAGTTGCCTTGTTTAGTTGTGTCTGACAGCTAAAACAATGCCCAAACCTAATGATAGAAAAAGGAGTAGACACAGAACTTGGGAATATATGTGATGCAATAAGCTGGCTGAAGCACGGCTTCATTGGCAAAGGTAATTAATACAAAGGAAGTGTGTTGTAAGTTGGTCCACAGATGCAAAATTTTCTGGCAAAGTTTGTCTATACACGAACTCATCTCTGTGACGTCACGGCGCGGTGGTGGCACGTCGGTCGCACTTCCGGTCTGGGGCTGTGGGCAGAAGTCCCCATGCCAGACGTGTATTCCTGCATTGTTTTGAAAGGAACGAGACAAAAACCTGCCTTCTCGTCAAAACGCCGTGACTGGGGCCGTACCAAAAGTATCGAGAAAGGTTTGAAGGTCAGTTTTTACGTGCTCGGTTCGTCCGAGAATCTGGATATGTGCCGTGAAAGGGAAAAGCAGACGCCGTCGGACAACGATTGCTTGGGCGGGAAGCACTTTGGGTTGAATTCACGGATACTTGTGGTCATCAGATTTATTTGTTTTGTTCCAACATGAACGCCAGAAAACCGTCAAGTTGTGCGGACCACCTGCGGACTACGTTCAGTGCGTCTTCAAGTTCAAACGGCCGCCTGATTGTTCGAACTGTCGTCTGCTCTTTCAAACGTTTCTGCTTGTCGTCTGCTCTCTTAGACGACGCCGGTCCGTAGACCAAATGTTGGCCCGGTACTTGCGATAAGAAGTAAGTGCAGGCCTCAAAAGACTTAAATTTGAAGGTTGGTAAGCAGGCTCGGTGTAAACAGTAGATACAAGGAGATGTTGATCATTGTTACCAGTGACCATCACCGACCTGTTATGCCTAATTCAGTTGGTCCGATTCTGCTTGCGATTTTCAGTATCGACGTCGACCATCTCAGCTACGGTTCACGCTTTTGCAGCCCGAGCGGCGTCGCGACTGAAAATTCCGAGCAAAATCTCATCATGCGAATCAGGCTTTAGCGTACATTCTGCAGCGTCCACGCGGAATGAATCGCCACATGTCACATTATTCACGCGAAGTTTTGCGCTGTAACGAGCCTCGGTAATTTCGCTGACGCCGCTCAAGATAGTCAGACATCGCCAGGAAGACGTAGAACCAACAATTCGAACGCGAAAAGGGCAGGGGGACTCACACTGACGCCGACAACATCGCATTTCAATGGTGTGTTTATGGGCGACGGCGAGCTTCTTGCCCACACCCCCATCGCGCATGCGCGGCGCCGGTGGCGTCCGCTAGGGGCGCTCCGGGCGCTCGGTTTGTTTGTAAACATGAGTTGGTGTATACA
>JAZHYW010033724.1:0-21914 GCA_037355805.1 Ixodes ricinus | reverse complement strand
GTTAAGGAGCAACTCCGCTTCATTTTTTGGTTTTGAAAAAACAATGCAGTCCTCTTCAGCGTCGCCTACGGAAGACCAGGCCTGCCAAATATTACGACTCAGTTCTGTCTCCAATGCTGCTTGAACGGTCCGGCGAACTTTGGCTTCCGCCAAGTTGCCGAAATCGGCTTACTGACTCGAGGCGGAAGCCGGAGCCAGGCGCGACCAACCACGGCGCAGTCAAGGGCTGCGGCATGGGGCGGGCCAACGTTCAGCTGAACGTCATCTCCGTGGCCCGCCGCCTTTGCCCGGGCACAGCCTCTCCGATCGAGCGTAGCGCATGACGTCAGCAACGTTGCCTCTCTGCGCTCAGCGGTGTCCACGTGATTGGCGTACGCGCCTGCGCAGTTCGCTTTTGGGGAGCAGACCGGCCGCCCGCCGTGGTCCCGCACGTTACACCGCTGTCTTTCGCGTCACAACCTACTGTCGGCGATCTCACCGAACTGTGATTATTGTCTCTCGGGGTTTCGTCCACACTATGGACACCACGTGCGCAGACTTATGCCGCAGTTGTGCGGAGCCGTCGAACGCACTGTCGGCACCAAAACGTGGCGAAGAGTGCGGTGCCTGAGCCAGACGACACTCGCGCCTGCCGCACGCCCCGCCCCCAACCCGCCCGTCGTTCGGCCGAGGATCCACGTGACATCACGTAGCCACTGCCCTGCAGTGGCCATGTACTTGGCGGCCGAGGCCAATGTTGCCGGACGAGCGAGCTTCGGTTTCGATTTCCAGCTCGTGTTTAAAATTAGGTTTAAAAATATATATCTCTCATTTTTAGCGATGGCCAAATAACGACAGTCGTGTTTTAGCAGAGGCTTTTTGATGTCGAAATCCCTCACTGTCCTGAAATCCTCGGTGTGCTGAGCGGGTGCCGACACCAAGTAACCCCTTTGGTTTGCTAGGGCTCAAAATAACTACCGCATATTTATAAAGCATGCAACCGGTAGCAGTGTTTGCTCATATGCTCGGGCTTTTGCAAATGAGGCTCGCATATTGTTTTTTTCTGGATGCGCAGTCGCTTTTTTTTATCTAAACGAAGGGAAAGAAGGATTGCCTTCTTTTTACTGTTGGAGGCTCTGCTCGCTTATGCTTGTCGGAGGTAGGGCATAATGGGTTCATAAACTTGAAAGTATCAAAAAAGAAAAATAGGAAAAACAATGTTGCAGCTAGTATCTAATTTGAGCTTCATATGCATCGCATAAAAGTTCTAGGTAGAGTTTCCTGCAAACTAATTGCAGACAGGAGAAAATTATCCTTGAGTTTCTACTGACAGCTTTCTTTTCCCTGGTCCTGTCATGTGACTACAGTCAAACCCTTTTATAGCTGAACCCGGAATACAGCAAATTGGTGTGTATGTCGAACATCCAAATATTTAGAACGCGAAATTGCATGTGAAAAAAGTACCTTTATAACAAACAATCCATTGGTTATATCGGTCAGGCCAATGGTCAGGCCAGCGCATACCCGCATCCCCCCTCTTGCTGCGCCATCAGCCAGGTTCGGGCTTGGCTCCTTGGTAGCAATGACGCCGGTGCCAGGGATCCCCATAGCTCGCGTCACAGCGAGATGGAAATTTGGGTCCCGTTTTGCTCAGGAAGAATTTAGGTGCCATTTTTTGCAAGCTAGACGGAACTTAGGTGCCGTTTATCGCTGCTGCAGACAACGATAACGCCGGCACCACTCAGATAACGTCTGGATTCGCTCCAGGGAATCAATCCTAATGCTTTTCCGTTAGAGATAAAACGACACTTTCAGACTGTTCACGTGTAGGAATTGGAAAGCATTCCTACACGCACTGCATTCCTACAAGCAGCGTGCCACGTCTTCCTTTTTCACACGCGGTCTGGCAGCGACATCACACTCCCCCACTACGCTCGGCTCCACAGCTTCCGTGACGATATATCTGCGTTGCTGTGCTGTTCTTTGCGTTTCATTTCTGAGGCATGTCCACTTTGACCTTGCCCACCCTGCCGGCTTCCATGACAAAGCATCTGTGTTGCTGTGCTTTTGGCCAATCAGACCTTAGGTGCCGTTGTTCGCTGCTACAGTCAACGCCGGCTTTGCTCCATGGGACAGTTAATGCTTTCGCATTAAAAGCCGCATCAGGTCACCAGTGGCGTCACGAGGGTCAGCTGCACCCGGGGCGGCAGCCCGCCGCGACCCCCCCCCCCCCCCCCGCCCGTGGCCCGCCGCGATGCACCCCCCCCCCGCCCGGCGTGGCCCGCCGCGACACCCCCCCCCCCCCCCCCCGCTCTCGTGGCCCGCCGCGACACCCCTGAGCGCTGCAACGCACCCGGGGCGGTCCGCCCCCCCGCCTCCCTTGTGACGCCACTGCAGGTCATGCTGTCGGGAGTAGAGCGCCATATAACTCCTCTGGAGCAGAGTAACACAATTCTTTGATCTGCGTGTTTTGCCGACAACATGGCTGACAACATGGCCGACAGAGCAGCCTCGGCCGCGAGTCACGTGGTCACTCACGGTTTCCAGGAGGAGCCCTTCTTATGGAAGAACATATAAAGATTATGCAACATCAAAACTTGACTGATTATAAAAATAAACACCAAGTTCACACTTTTCGAGACTAGTCTGTCGTGAAATTGGTAAGAAGCACTAAACACTTTATCTAAGTTTTCATAATAGTGGATGCGATGTGAAAATTTCTGAGAAGGCAATTTCCAAGGCAATAGCGTTTGAAGCAGACAATTTTTTTACGCAGCGGAGATAACTTTTCGGGTCGGCCGGAGCAAGTCATGTGAACGGTGTAGCAGAGCGTTTTTTTGTGCATTTTCCAAACAGCGTGAGATAACGTTGATGCACGGCCTTGAGCAGCATCAAGGAGAGATCAGGAAATCGAGTCTCGGAAACTTGTCGGCTACGAAGAGAATCACAATCTGGGGTCTCTTCTGCATAGTGCAGCTTCCCAAACATGACAGGTTGCTGGGTTACTTTAGGGCGCAGCAACCAAGCAAGAAAAAGGTAAGCGGCTTTTCAGAATCCCACAAGAAAGAGCAAATCGCAAGCGTAGGGAGAAGTTTGCTCAACCAGATCCGCCGCGACGGCTTTGTCCCCACAGGATCAACAAGCGCTGCTCCTCAAGCGTTCATAGCCTACGCTAACGCTTGGCGTTGACTGCCACCAGTACGCTGAGCGCTTTTGCCGTTCCATCGAATAACTTTCCCAAGCTTAATGAAACTCTAGCTGTGTAATCACGTTCCGAGCAGCAAGCAGAGCGCAAATCTGCGTACTAATAGAACATTTGTTGAAATGCGAACGAGTAATCAACAAACACCAACAAAATGCAAGCATTTTTTGAAACTTTATACCATTTCAAATATTTTCAGTCAATTGTATGTTACTAAGCCGGGTTGGAGCCTTGATACCTTCGCACACACATAGTTTGCTTGATTAAAAAAAGATTGAGGTACACCTAAGCATTCCTTACGAGCCGTGAATGCGAAAGCATGCAAGCCGCTCGTCCGCTCCCTTTTTCGTCTGCTGCGTATTTTTCGTCGCCGGTCGGCGCGTGTGCTCCCCTGGTGACCTTGGACGCTCACGCGCTGATGGACACGCAGCGCCATGGGGGGTGAGCGGTCGTGGAAACTGACGAGCGCAGCGGCCAATGGGAGCCCCGTCGACGCGCGCCAGCCAATGGAACCGAAGGAAACTATCTGCCGTTTTCGCGCTTCAGACTGATGACGTCAGCTCGCTCACGCAAGACAGTTAACGGCACTCGCATTAATAATATTCACGATATTCGGCGACTCGAACCGGAGCAGCTGGAGCTGGAGAGGCCGGAGCGGCCGATGAACCAGTGTTGCTGCTTCTAGCTGCTTCTGAGCGATCGTCCTCCACTGTACCGCGTTGCCTGCTGCATGATGCCGCTCAGGCAATTGTTTTTTTTACATTGGTTTCTTACGTGGCACACAACTTAGCACAAATCCTTGTAAAAATGTTTCTTTAAGATGTCAAAGAGCCCGTGCTATTTCATATATGTCTCAAAATATTGAAGAAAAAACAGTTTTCTCTCGTTTCCCCATGCCATTTATGACTGGAGTTGGAACCTCCGGGTGTTCGCCGCTAGTCACTGAGAGATGGCGTTCTCGATTACGCTTACTCTGCTCCGAAGGAGCTATTTAGTGCTCTAGTCTGGAGCAGTTTGTTTTTCTCCTCGCCAAGTGCTCTCTGGTGCGAAATTTTGGCTGACCGCATCAACTGCTTCGTAACCACCGCTTGCTATGTTTTGTTTGTTAGCTCTCTTTTTCGTATGACTTTTGCGTGTTAATCTGGTTCGCACAGGATATATTGACAAATCGTCTTTGTCGTTCTTTGACAAGCTGGAAATGAGTTCCTTGGCGCAAGGTACAGATTTTAGCGATCATGGGGCACTCGTGGCTGGATAGGCGGTGGTGTTCGCGTGCAATCAGCAATCCTCTGCTGGTGGCTGCGGCCGCCCGTGCCTTGCGGCGGCTCTCTTTTTTTCATCTCTGTGCGGTTCGCTGGTCTTGTTTGGACTCTGGCTTCACGAGAGCAGAAACCACGATTCGCTCAAGGACACGATTGCCATACTGCAGATCTTCGATCTAAGTCCAGAAGAAAAGGCTTTGCGGTCTAGCGAAAATGGTAAAAGGTGAAAGATGTTTCTTTCCACGTGCACCTGGGTGCTTCGATTCACCTGTAAAGGTCCTCGCAGAATAAACAATTCGATAGCTACTTTTTTGTTACAGCTGTTAGCCCGCCTAGAGCGTAATTTGGCTTAGTGTTTTCGCGGGTTATAAATGTTTTTTCGCAGTCCGCTGAAGAATGCATTAATGCATGTTTACTGTAGTGTCAAGAAAATATTCCCCAGGCTCTCTCAGATGTTATCCCTAAAACGACTTGATGGTGAAAGCCCAAGTGCCAATGTAAACATGATAGTGGACCTCCTAAGACATAGTGCTCTCTGATGATGCGCTTTTGGCACAGTTTCATTGGCACTTCTTCGCTTTTCGGTACCTTTCGTGTCGCCGAGGTGTTTTCGTACCTTTTAGTATGTCACCGACATGTTTTTGCTCAAGGACTTTGAAGGCCGACTGAATGATGAGGTATATAAGGCTTTTGCCTTTTTGGTTGTTCATTATAAAGCCTCGGCCTCAAAATTTGCTGTAGGCCCGAGCTTTAACATAGCGAATTACAGGATATGTTGAATTGAAATTCGTGTCTGACTGGAGTTCGTTATAAACGGATTTTACTGTACTACTTCTGACCACGAGTGGACGAAGTCAGCTATGCTTTCTGTTGCAGTTGGCGTTTGAATAAAAAAAGTTACGTGCCTTTTACGTATTAACTCAGCTCCAAGGCTTCTATCTAAGCAGTATTTAGTGCACGTGATAAAGTGGTTTCACAGAAACCCGGCTTTGTGTCGGGCTTCCCACAAATAGCCAAGCCTGGACGAGCGGCGTCGAACGGAGCTTGGACCTGGGAGTCCTACTGGGAGTGCCACAAGAGACGTCTGCTCTGGGAGGCCTGGACGGACACCTACCCGGAGTTCCTGGAGCCCACCTTTGCCGCCTCCGTGCATTTAAATACTGCTGTGCTGAATTCGCCACAAGCCGGTTCGACGGTGCCTCGGAAACGTGCCGAGGTGAGGCGTTTATAGATGCACAACATTTGTAGGGCCAGTGCTTTGTGTCCGTGCCCGGGATGTAGAGCCACGACTGAGAAGAGTGCTCTGCGCAGTCGGCGACCGCTCTAACGGCTCCTGGAGCGAGGACTTTCCTCTGCTTGCGCTCGGCAGCAAACAGGAATACGCATACCCCGAAGGCCCTTTGCTTGTGGGCTTTCTGTACCGCCAAAGGACGTGACTGCAAAACGAGAGTGCCGGGCCCTGCAGCAACACAAAGCTAGTTGTCATTACACGGTGGCCAACCAGCAGTTCAAGCGCCGGCTCACCGACAATTCGTTCGGTGCGGTGTGTAACATGTGCGACAGGCCGGGGTTTGGGCGAACGTGAGCAAAAATATTCTAAATGTTATTCACCTAGATTGCGCTTAAAAAAAAAAAAACTAAAAAACAACCTTTTTTTTTTTGCAGTTTTAGGTTTGAGTTAAGTAATGTTCAAAATAGCTGATTGGGGCTCTAAAGAGCAACAATCTTCAGCAGCTTTGCCTTCTCTCTGCCTTCGGGATTCAAGGAAATTCGACCTTCCGTTTAACGTGGGCATTTATAGCTGCCCGAGGTGCACGATACTTGAGACCACGGCGTAGTTGGCCCCGACAAACCGCAAGCGAGCATTCACATCAGGACAGTGTGCAGCGGAAAGGACGTGCAATTGTCAGTGTCGTTGGTTGCTGTGCAAACGCGAAAATAAGATGCGGGAAACCAAAAGTACAATCTGAACGGTGTGTTCTGCAGTCTTTCTTGCAACTTTGGCCTCCATTATCTTCTTTGTACTGTCCATACCCATCGAGTTCTCTTCTCCTTTTCTTCCTTTCATAGCGTGCTTTGACGCACTTAAGGCAATTTGCCATTGCCTGTGCACAGATTGTAATTTCATAAAGAACTTAACATATGCTTATAAATCTCCATTTAGCAATGTGAAGTTTGCACCCTTCTGCACAATGTGCACTTATAGCTTTCTAAAAAAATTTTTTGTGGTGATTTAGGAACTGATTTGGAATTGACCGGGTATTTTGTAACTTTGCGTTGCTTGATTTTGATCCGCAATTTTTGCAAATAAGGCCCACAGCATTTACTCTCCCCTTACCAAACTTGTGGAGGCCCGGTGATTGCGATTGATAAAAGGTGCCTGGCAAAACTGACAAGGCACTTTTTAACATTTTTTATTACGATGATATTTTCCTGCTAAAGCATAGAATGTGACATTTCACATGCCAGAAATCTAGTGGGGATTGCACTTCAAGGGACAAACGTCTCGGACAGTGTGGTTGTCTGGGTTTTGGTCGTGATAATTGCCTCTCTCGCGAGCTCTGCGCAAAAAGCAATGTGGGGAGCGCAAATTGTTTGTATGAACACTGTGGCTTATAATCGAGAAAGTTTGGTACGCTAGTGCCACTCATTTTCTGTTTGCTTTTCACGCAGATATGGGAACAGCAGAGTCGTCGTCGTCATTTGACACATCTAGCGTTCCCACCAGCCCCGGAAAGACAGTCTCTGGCAATACCTTTGGGACACGCATTGCACGGCCGTCTACTCTCGTGAGCTCGAGCTGTACTTGCAACGAACTTCTCCAGAAGCTGCCCCTCTGGGAGACGCTCCGAGACGGTTGGGCAACCAAGTTGGTGGGGAGAGTAACGACGTTGAAGGACACGGCTTCAAGCGAGGTGGACGGACCTGTAAAGGAGACGGGAAACGGTGGCGACGACGACGACCACAAGAAACGGAAAAGATGGGCACGGCTCCAGAGGAAAGTGCAGGTTCGGGCACGACGACCAGCGGCGCGGCGGCCGGCGGGGAAATAAAGCCGAGTCACTCAAATCGACCGGGCGCCCGACGCCTGCGGCGGCGGAGACGACGATCCCCGGACGAGAGGCCCATAAAAGTTAAGAAAAGGTTTTTGCTTTTTGCTTTTTGATTCACAATTGCTTAAGAGTGATAAGAGCTTTTTGAGTGGTGCTGCTAGCATGATTTTAAATATTTCATCGACAGCAATGGACAAACCGGGTGCTACGATTGAAATAGTCATTATTACTAAGACATACAGAGGAGTGCGTTTGTCCCCCGAAAAATTGGGTTATTTTTGCCTGCGAAAAAATGCTATGCATCGCCGAATGCTCAGTCTCTGCCAAACCTAGTGCCAGCAGTCTGGACCAGAAACAAAGATTTCAAAGCTTGCCTTTTTTTTTATATTTAGAAATGATGTTCTGAATTTTCGAATGGGAAAATGCCGACTGACGAAGCCCACGAACACATGGAGATGAACGGGGCCGGCTAACGGGAACGGTTCCGATTTTTCCTTTGGAACTTTTCGAAACTCAACAGGACCTGCATTTGTGAACAAGACAGGTGGAGAAATGTATTAACTGGACACTGAATCCTCGAGGTTCTCGTGTAATTAAGGAGGATTGGCTAAAACAACGGGTCACATTATTCCCAAAATGCACATGTGGGACTTGCAATGCAATTGATAATGTGAGTTATTATATTCCAGTCACGAGGAGGATGCAAACTCGGGATGAAGAAGAGGCATTCAAAGCATTCTCTTTCCTATGGACTGGCTCTCAAGGAAAGTTTAGAGGTAATTCCATACTTTGTCACTTATTATCTTCTTTTCTTTTGTTTTAAGGCAGTTGTGTTAGTACAGGAGAATCTCATTAATTCAAACTCAAGGAATTGCCACACAAAATTTTTTTTAATTACCGTAAAAACCCGCATATAATACGAACCTGCGTATAATACGAAACATAATTTGAGAACCGCATGAAGAATCAAAAAAAAGTTTTATCCGCGTATATTACAAAACAATTTAAGGACCGTTGAAAATTTTCCGCGTAGGCCGCAGACCCAAATAGTCTTAGGAAAAACGTATATTTGCGTCGCAATTGAACCCTAATCACTGTCATCACTTCCATCAGACCTCCTTGTCCGACGCCTCGTCCCAAAAGCAGTCGTCTTCAGTGCCGTCGAGCACATTTGAAATCCCGCACTTCTTGAAAGAGCGAGCGGCGCGCATGCGCTGACACAGTGAAAGCTTGGCGCGGCACATAAAGCGAGCAGCCCAATGTCGGCTCGCCAAGGGTCTCTCGCCTTCTCTTGCAGCAGCCCGATGTTTATGGTGACGTGCCGTTCACGTTGCTCTTTTGCAGAGTCAGCAAGACTTTGCCTCGACGTCGGCGAACGCGCCATTCTTTGGGCCTCTAAAGCTTCTTCTCGTTCCGTTGCACGTAAACAGAGCTTGCTTTTGTCGTCTCCATCCGCGGATGCTGCCTTCATTTACGGCGAATTGTCGTCCGGCAGCACGGTTACCGATGTCTTCTGCAACCAAAATTACTTTTCTGTTCAAGGCGGCCGAGGCCGAACATCGTTTTCGCGTTGACGCCATTGCCTAGCCTCGGACATTGTGATTTTAATGATGATGATAGCTGTTTTGAACGCAATATTGCTTCGAAACCGAAACTGCGCCAAGCTGCGTTAGATCGCTGGGACCCGCGTATAATACGAACCGCAAATTTTACATGGCAAAATTTGAAAAAAAGTCTCGTATTATATGCGGATTTTTATGGTATCAGAAATTCATCTCAATATGATTTAAGCTAAAATTATGATTTGATATATGGAATGGCTTCACAAAAAAATCCACATATTGGATGATTTCCTCTACACAGGCTGACTAATCATAAGCAGGTATGCCACTCGTGGAACATTGGTGAAATGTATGAAATAATTTTATATTCATCTCTCAAAAAATATTGTCTATCGTGGACTGTTAGACAGCACATAACGCCTCAAAACAAAATTAGGTTTGTCCATCCAGCAAGGAAGTTGACTACTGTGGACTATGAGCCCCATCAAGCGCACTTTGTTACCGAGCACCGGTGCTCTGCGGAAAGCAGCACCCGCGGAAGCAAGCTCCGTGCGAGCCCTATATGTAGAGATGGTGGCCATTCGTTGGGAAGTATAGGGACAAATGGAGAGGCACCATTGGCCGAAAGCGGGCTGGGCGTGTTCCAGGCCGTCTTTAGAAATTCGAATGTGGCCAACCAGAAGCCGGAAATAATACCCTGGCGGTGGTCGCGAGGAAACAAACTTGATGAGTGCGTCGGAGTAACTCTCGGTGACTGAAAATATGGTGCACGTGATGTTTCAATCATGGTCATCCAAAATCATGGGGGAAAAGTGCGACTAGCGGAACGATCGACATAATTCGTACGCCAAGTTTGAGGGCCAGGAATCTGGCGTCCGAGCGGTCACACCCTGTCCGAGCAAAACGGAGTTGAGCGGTGCATTCGTTTCTTACATCTTTCTGCATGATCATGATCGAAACATCACCTGCACCCTATTTTCAACCACAAAGGGTTACTGCTCTTCTTTCTTACGTGCTTATTAAAACTATATACAAACATACATCTTTGATTAGAACCGCTTCTCACCACCACCGCTAGGGGATTCTTTTAGGTTTCCTGGTTGGCCAAGAGAGCATGCCAAGCCCACTTTCAAGGCCGTTCCAGGCACACGCCCTGGCTCTGTCCGCTCCTCCCATTGGCCAAACTCTCTGTGAAACACGGCTCTGGCTTCTGCGGAGCTGTTTCTCTCGCGGCGGCGTTGTTTCTCCGCGGGGCACCGGTGCTCGGTAAGAAGCGCGCTCGACGGGGTTGCGAGAACGTTACGTGCAGCTTATAAATACATTAAAAACATGGTGTGATCACCAAATTTGAAAATTTGTTTGAATTAACCAGAAATACCAAAGTCTCCAATTTTGAATGATAGCGAGCCTACTGTACTTGTAAAAGTCTCGGAGTTTCAGACTCCAATGTTTATTTCATAAAAGTTATGGGGTTGAAGCAGTGGTATAGCCAGGGGAAAAGCTTATGGGGTTTTCCCCCACCCCCCAAATCCAGCCGGCCCTAGTAACATACACGCGGGTATTTTGACTCCCCTCCCCTCCGCCTACCCAAAGTCATGGGCATCCCAGCCACCTCAACCCCCACCCCTCTTCCCCCCCCCCCAAGAAAAATCTTTATTTCTCTTACTGGGTTCAGAGAAATACAAAAGTGTAAGTGAACACCAAAGATGAAAGGTAAGGTCAGACGTATGCAGGTTGTCCGCCGAATGAGCGCCACGCAAACTGGGAGATATCTGCTGCAGATGGTCTTCAACCTTTTGAGGCATTGCTGCTGCTCCTGGCTCTCTCACAAAGCCTTGCCTCTTTAATCTTTGATATTACCGGGTCCAAGAGCCTTATCGCCGTGTTTTAAAGCAAGTGCGAGTCGAGCGGACCGGCACAAACTCAGCGCGGAGTGGGTGGTGGTGGGACTAGTACGTTGGATTCTCGCGATGTAGCACATCACCAAGGAGGGCAGTTCCAGATATCATGTTTAACCTACCGAAATGAGCTTCCTGAAATAGTCTCTGTTTCTGCCTTTCCGTCCCTGCGTTTCGTCTTAGGAACATCAAGGGCGGTCCGACAGGAGCCACGTCTCACGTCCCTAGGCCGGAAGAAGCGCCGGAGACTTCGGAAGCAGGGGCATCCGCGGCAAGGCGCCCCACCATCCGCGGAAGAGACTGCCGGTGTGTGGCTCCTTTCTAGTTTGCCTCCAGCGACTAGTCCCTTAACTAATGAACTTATTTGACTTACAGTTTCAGTAACTAAACGCTTCTTAGATCACAACGAAATTTCGGTTGCTGTGCCTTTGTTGCGTTTTTTGGGGCAGCCTGTCTACACGGTTCAGTCAAATTCTTTCGAGTGACGAACACCGTCTGGGGAGTTTTCTGCAACCCAAAGGGGGCAGCCTCTGAAAATGGCGACAACAGGAAGCAAGGCCAGGGGACAGAGTGTATGGCATGCAGAAGCTTACTGAAAAAAGGTTATTAAAGTTCCTTGTCGGAATTGTGCTTGCGAGCACTCATATTTGCGTTGTTACTCTTTTTTTAGACAGGTTACTTGAGGAACTTTTTCTTTAGTCAAAAATATTGATGAACGGAACTGTTTACTGACGAATGCCACGAATAATACAAATGTGACTGATTTTCTACAAAACATGTGCTAAGTGTTTGAATGTGTCATAACTTTCAACAGTCTTTGGCCTCCTGTTCGCACTACACCTATTGATGTAGTCAGGAACGCGTCATCGCTGCATATCGTCACTGCCTCAAACTCTACTGTGAGCAGATAGGAGTCAAGCCAATGTCTTCATGCGCGAAACCTTAACCGTCAGTCGGCAATTGCGCCACGGATCGATGTCATAAAATCTTAATAATTGACAAGCAGTGTGGTTGCTTTCTGTGAGTAGTTGTAGCTACATCCCGTCGTACGAATGTAACTTGCAGGAGAACATGAGTCTCAACTGGATCGTCCCGAGTTACATTGTGGAAAGACCGCACCTCAAGAAGTGCTGGCCCAGCGTGTACCGGCTCTTTTCCAAGTTCGACAAGGGCATTGAGCTCGACGAAGGTGATGCCTCTTTTGTTGCTGCTGTGGAAGAGGGAGGTTGTTTATCAGCTATAATAATAATAATAATAATGCTTTATTTGAGTCATGCCCCAGGAACGACCACTAGGTCATAGTGTGGTGACATAAAATGGTAGTACATGACTTAACACAACGTCTTCCACTTGTAAAAAAGAACAGACTAACATGCAATCAGGAATTAAAAAGATAAAAATTTAGCTCCCTTTTAAACACTGATATATCTGAAAAGATATCAACATGAGAGGACAGTTCATTACCGCAAATCTGCATCCTTACCAACGGTGACAATTTCGATTGAATGGAGGGGTAAAATATACTAAATCCTCTAACAACACGTGCCGGTACGTGAAATTTTAACAATGACAATAAATCACTGTCTACACGACCGTGTACAACCTTATGTAAAAATAGAACGTCGCGAGCTATTCTTCTATTTAACTAAGTTCTGCAACAATAAATCTTTAAGAATATATTCGTAGTCGTAGAAACATCTTCTTCCAAAGTACCTATCATAAACAATACGAATAAATCATTTCTGCACTCTTTCAATTTGTGCCACATCAGATGAATTCAGCGAGTTCCACACAACACTGCAGAACTCCGAGTCGAACCCTAACTAAGGAGCAAAACAAGCGCACCACGCACCAATGATTTGAAAAGTCCCGCGTAAGGCGCGATATCATTCCCATTATTCTAAGAGCAGAGGCAACAATTTGGCTAACATGAGTGTAGAGCAAACAAAGGTTACGCTCCAAGTCATGTTGTCTCCTCGTAGCTCGACTGCCTTGTGCTCACAATGTGTTGACCAGCTTTGTGTTGCTTGGTTGGTGGGGGGCCTAGTAATGGAATTGGACCCTTTTCAGACCTTATTTATGCCTGTCTTGCACGAGGTTGCGACTTAGGGTTCTGTACTATTGGGCATACAAATGGATGAATGCTGCTTGGCGACCTTTCACATGGTTATTACCAGTTGGCCACGAGATATTTTAGTGAAGCAGTCTACTGCAGAAGATCGTTTGGCCGTGTGCCGTGAGCCTGATTTTGTTTTGCTTACGGACAAAACTGTTTGCCAAACTTTTAGGACTACGTCTTTTAGGCATTATGGCTTTTTACTGAGCCTTTCCTGCTGTGCCAGTCTATCTTTGGAGTGGCACAAGTGTAAGGATGGCTTCACAGGAGCATGATCCATTACACAAGGCAGTCTGTCACACTCAATGGGAGGTTCTCCTTGTACGTCCTCTGTGACGTCACATGGCACTGTTATGTCATAGTGCCACATCACGTGATCACATGATGTCAGGTGATATCATGACGTCACATGACTTGTGACATCATAGAGTCGAGTCATGTGACGTCAGACTACACCACGACGCAACGTTCAGGCATCACGTGACATTGACCTCGTCGTGTGACGTGACATCGGGTGACTCTAGGACCTCATGAGGCTCTGTGACAGCTTTGTGTAGTCACAAAACCCTCGTAATGTGCCCATCAGTGGCCTCCTTACTGTGCCCTTTAAAAAGGAGCACGAAGAGGCCCTATAAATGCTGCATGTTTAGAAGGCGTTAAAAAAATGCCAACAAGGCAATCTTTTTTTTTCTTCTCTCCCCAGAGTCGTGGTTCTCGGTAGACTCCAGAGGGCATAGCCAAGCACATTGCCAAGCGGTGTCAGAGTGACATCGTGATTGACGCCTTCTGCGGGGCAGGTGGCAACACCATCCAGTTTGCACTCGTCAGCCGCCTCGGTGATTACGCCTTGTACCGCTTTTGACCGTTGACCCCTTAGTGATTGTTTTTTTATTGTATTCAAAGTGCTGAGTGATGGTGCAAAATACAGTGCTCATAAGTAAGTAATATATTCGGAACTTTATGTCTATTTATGTGCAAATAGTGGATTTTGAGTTCAAAGTGAACTTGAAGCGAATAGTGGATTTGGCCGAATATATACAAACTGAATATTGAATAGTTTCTCTGAGCCTTTCACTACTGTTGCACCATGCTGTAACGAAACCCAGCTAAACTCTTGAAGGTTGTTTCCAAGGTTCCACTTGTTCCATTTATAAGCTAATTTTAGTCCAACTATATTTATGGACTGTGACCTCAGAAAATCCGATGCCTTGGGATGGCAAGTAAATGACAGATTGGACATTAAAGCTAAACCTACAGAGATACCCAGCTATACCTAAGGGAGTGGATTTCTTGTTAGGGTATTTCTGCCTAACATATTCTCTCGTATAACAGCCACGATTTAATTTTGAAAATTTTACTGCAATGTAAGTATCAACATTCAGAAAGTTTCCATTCCTTTCCTAAATATTCCAGGCACGCGCGTGGCCCATCCCTCTTTGAAAGTGTGCTTTTCTCCCGAAACACGCTACGGGTTACACTGTTGAGTGCGCTTTTACCGAGCACCGGTGCACCGCGGGAGAAGCAACACACGCAGAGTTCGGTTTCCGCGGGTGTTTCTTCTCCACAATGCACCAGTGCTTGATAAGAAGCGCACTTAATGGGGCTAACACTGCCGCGATCAACGCTCCGAAGAATACGAACACCGCAGTTCATTTCAAAGCGAATATCGAATAGCGTATTATATTTGAAACTACTATTCAATATTTCGAATATTCGCACAACACTAGCCTCAACACTTTTCAAGTGGTTTTGGCATGCAAAAGCCAATAGCAAAGGTGTGTGTGTTGTACTCGGTCGCAATACAAGACTTACGTTATTTTCAAGCCGCACTTTCCTTTAGGAACATGCTTCAAATCTAGGTGTCTGCAGCAAATGCTGTCTAAAAGTTTTCACAAAGCTGTCCTTAAGTGGTGCATTTACCATGCTCAAAGTTTGTAGGTGCAGATTTCCTAAAGAAATTGCCAGGCAAGAAGACTGCATTATTCCTACTCACAAAAACAAAAGATAAACAAACTGTCTGGTTGATGCTGCTACTCAGAATTGGGTATAACATCCACCCATAATCATAATTGGGAATTTTCTGGGATCGCTTAAGGCTGGTTCACACATTGAGTGCATTGTGACCTCTGTCTAACCGCTTAACACTGGAGAGGCTGTATTGCAGAGAGTTTTCAACTGCTCGATCGGGGTCACGTGGTTTATGGGCCGCATTTGCAATATGAACTGCGAGTGTGTAGCCGAACGTGTCGATCGTCTGCAAACGTCTCGGCCTTTCCGCTTGCTTTCCTCCTTGCCGCGCAAAATGCAACGCATGTGCACTTGCGGCCAATTTGTGCTGAAGGCGTCTGCCGTCACAATTGCGAATGCTCTCCGTGGTTTGAGACGGACCCTCTCTACAATCTAGGCTCTCTACTTGACACAGTGGTACACTGGGTGCCATCTATTGGGTAGATCTGGAAAACTTCTGGGTCATAACATCATCAGAATTATTTCAAGCCCACAGCAAAAGATTGGTGCATAAAAAAATTATAAAAGTGTATTTGCAGGTCAGAAGTGTGTTAGAGGCCTACGCGACAGACGGTGTCAGCTAGTGTTAAGCGGTTACAAAGAGATTGCAACGCACTCGATCCGCTGTCAAACTGCAAATGCGTGAACCAGCCTTTGGGGGTGTTCATCGAGCTATTTCCACGAAGAGACGAACCGAGTATCCACTTTTGTGCCCCTTACGGTTAAACAAAGCGTCATTTTTGTGTCCATTTACTCCAACGCGGAGAGCAAGTTTGTCCTGCTCTTGTGCAGGGGTGGCGGCGATGCCAGAATGACGCCGAGTTCCGATTGGCTTTTATTGGAGGCAGGGAGTAGACCTCAATGCTAAATGCCTTGAGGTCCACCCACTATTTTGTTCAATCGGCCAATAAGAGCTCAGCGTTCTGACATACGTCTCCACAGCCCTTGTGCAAGACGCAGACGATACTTGCGGTCTACCATACCACCTAGGAAACAAGGCTTGCACGTGACGTCGTAGTTAGCAGATCCCCAACCGGCCTAGATGCACCCGTCTTGGCATCGCTGCATGCCATTGTGGCACTCGTGAGACGCTACAAGATGCGCTGTCGACGATGCCGACGCAAGGTAGGCGGCGCAGGCCTTGTCTTCTTAGGCAGTATCAGTTTACCTCCCAGCTCTAGAGGACCCCTGCCTCAAAACCTCAGCCCTCGCGCGTTCAGCACGACTCCGCTCCCTGCAGTGATAGCGGTGGACATCGATCCAAGGAAGATCGAGGCTGGCCCGCAAGAATGCAGCCGTGTACGGGGTCCTCGACAAGATCCAGTTTGTGCTTGGGGACTTCCTGGAGCTGGCCCCCGGCTGCGGGGGGACGTGGTCTTCCTCAGCATGCCTTGGGGGGCCCGGAGTACCTGCAGAGCGACTCCTTCGACCTCCGGCACATCCAACCGGACATATATCCTTATAGGGTTGCTCGCGTCGGCGCACGACGGGCGTTTGTGTGGATTTTTGCTCGTAGACGCTTTTTTCCTCTCACATCATGCTCTGTGTGCTTCGTTGGAAGATTCAAAGAACTGTTTGAATTCTTAGAATCTTCGAAAGAAAATTGGATTCTAAGAAACTTTCGCGTTCTTCGAATCTTCTAAGGCAGGGGCTCTCAAACTTTTCGGTCTTGGGGAACTCTCTCTTCTCTCTGATTGACTGCCGTTGAACCCTTCCCTGTCGGCGTAGATGCGATAAAGTGTTGCAGAAGCCTACAAACCTTGTGAACAATAGTGCGCGTGGTAGGGACTGTTTAGCTCATAGTTATGCATTCGCGGGTGCTCAAGGAATGCTCACAGTGGGACATGCTTTGATCTGCGGCAGGGACGGTCGCGGAAATTTGAGAGCTCGGTGAACCCGTGAGGGTAGTTTGGGGAACCCTGGACTCGTAGGAACCCAGCTTTAAAACCCATGCTCTAAGGAACTTGGATTGTAAGAAACATTTGGGTTCTTGTAATCTTCTAAGACGCTTAAATTCTTAGAAACTTTCATATTTGTAGGATCTTTTAAGAAGCTTAGATTTTAATCAGCTTTTGGATTCAGCATGTTGCAGTGGTACGCGATGAGTCTTAACAAAGTGGGTCATACTCGCACGCAAAGTTTCAACGAGCTTTAGAAACTTTAGAGCACTTAAAATCCTCCGAGCTGGGTTTTTTTTATACTATTTTGTGATCTCAAGGAACCAGTTGCTAGCTTGAGTGACATCCAAGGCCTAAAACTGTCGATGGCTACTGGTTTCAGATGCTACCATCTTTGGTCAGTGCGGTTGCTGAGGTAGTCTGACAATACAGAAGGCGCACTCTGTATTTTGTTTGGCTGGCAAAGGCATTGCAATGCATGCACTTCGGACATGCTTTTTATTGCCGTGAGAGGAACTTAATGCAATAATGCAGCCAAAATGAACCCGCGCAAACTGGCGAAGCGAATTTCCTCCTGTTCAGTGTCCACAGAGCGTTTGCTTTTCCCAGTCACTCTTTTCACATTACCGTCCCTGACTGCCGGTGCACATTCAAGACGTCTGTCCTCTGCCAAGGGTATCACCAAAGACATTGGACTCCTCATGCCGAGGAACACCAACGCTGACCAAGTGAGCCGAATTGTCCCGATTCACTTCTTAACTCGGGCTTACGTTGCGTAGCACACATTCAACAGGCACAACTTTTTCGTGTGGCGACAACTGTCTGCAGCAGAGTGGGTAGCTGAACCAATAGGTCTCGTCTTGATCTGTAGAAAAGGTGCCAAAAAAGACAGGACAAGGCAAGTTGAATGGTTCTTCTTTCATTCTTGTCTTTTGGGCCAACTTTTCCACACATCACGACTTCTGCCTTATGCCAGGGCAACGTTGAAGTGGTGGAAATCAATCTTCACCATTTATGCTGGAGTAGATTGTTATTTTACCTTCTTTTCTTTCTTCTATTGGCATTTTAATAGTGATTTCAGGAGTCTACAAGTATGAACTTGAACTTAACTCTGTTGCAAGTTAACGTTTACATGCACACAGTAGGTAAGACCTGCATGAAATTTGTCTCGTTTTCCCAATAGGTTCCCAAAAGTGAACCGAAACTTCGAAAGAGCTGATGTTTCAGTTCCGGTTTTTGTTCATGTTTAAAGTAAGATTTCACAAAATATATCACGTTTTTCTACAAAGCAAATGGCGTAGTGCTTTTTAATGTGGAAATACTCGTAATCCTGAAATTTTTGGATGGAGTTGCTCTTTATAAAAAAACACTGAACCTAGAAAAACAAAATTTTTTCTACCTAATTAGGACAGGCATGTCTCAAAATTAATGTTTGTCGGAAAAAAGTTTCCCCCGAATATTATATGTTAGATTACGAGTTTTTCGATTTGCAGGCAAAACCGAAACTGTACCCGTGTGGGATGATGACGATAGCGTTTGTACAGGAATACAATTTTGGTTTTGCCTGCAAGTCGAGAAATGCCTATTAAAACATAAATATTGCGCAAAAACAAATTTTTTGTTTTCTGACTGGAAGTTTTTTGAGACATGCCTGTTCTAACCAGGCAGAACATTTTTTTACCCCCCTAGGTTTAGCGTTTTTAAGGCAAAGCATTGATCCTCCAAATACATTATGCCCAATAAACAAAAATATGAACAATTAACTAAAGTTTTTAGTTAATTAGCTAATTGCCCCATTTCGACTCTTTTCTAGTGGCCGCTAGGACTCATTATAAAGAAACCCTACCAAGTTCCCCCCTTTTAAAACATTGTGAACCAACTAAGAAAACCCTGTATACAATGCCATACAATGTGCGAATACTGTTGCCTTGCAGCTTGCAGAGCTGGCCCCGGTCCAGGTGGAAGGGTCGAGATTAGGCAGGGGAACCTGCTCTGGCACAACAAGGTCAAGACTATCACGGCCTGGACTACGGGGACCTGGTGGTGGGCTGAAGACATCGCCCTGACCCAAGGCGGATGGGATGCTCCAAACTCGTTTGTTGTTTCCATGTTTGCTGTGTTTACGGTCTCTTGGAACGTAAGAACTGAAGCAGAGGCTCTGTCCCAAACTTCTCGGAGAGAAGCAGTGTCATCACGAGTGCGCCCTTTTTATGACGCTGAAAAAAGCCAAGGAGTCTGCACTCTTTTTTCTCTCGAAGTATGCAAAAGCTGTGCCTGATGGCCAACTTGGTCCCTGGGGCATTGAGGGGAGCATTTTGGCTTGAAACACCTCTTATGTTGTGCTATAGAAATACAATGCGAGTTCTCCTGTTGGCCAAACTAGATTTATAGGTCTCTTTTTAAAAAGGTGCCCAATGCTTCTCGGGGCATTGGGCATTGAGCAAATAATTTTTGTGGGCAGTTTGCACATTGAACAACAGAGGACACGGCAGAAGTTCTTTAAAAACACACAACCCAAAGCCTTTTGAGAGGCCTAAATGGGACACATTTATTATTTTTAGTTTTTCAATCTGAAATTCTTTTTAATACATACACTATTAGATGCAATCTAGATGGAGGTCACGGCCTGCTCTAAGCCTCATCCACAGATCAGTGGCCCCGCCCATTTCTACTGGATTGGCCTCGGCTGCTCGGCCAAACACATCCGCAACCTAGCGTCTCCCTTTTGCGACATCCGGTGCATCTCCAGTCTGGCGTTTGGACACCGCCTGCAAGGTCGCAGCGAGCAGATGCGCGGCATCCATACAGGCGTTGTCTGCATATTCCGGCGTACCGTTTATCGTCGTCTGCAAAGCCCGTGAAATGTGTGTTGCCATGAAAGTTGCGCGTTGGCGCCCATTTTTCTGGCTTTTCGCCTGCCATTCTGCCCCGGTCTAGAAACGCCTGCAACCACGAAAGCGTGCGTTCAGCGGTTTCATCGCTGCAATGACGCCACAGTCAGGTACAGGCCTCTCCTGAACGTGCAGTAAAAACCAACCGAGAGGACCACCAAAAAAAATCAGCAAATATGCAGTTTTTTCATCATCTCTGTTCTTGTTGTCTTTTAGCAATGGCATCTGCGTGAGCAAGGTGGGCAAGCATCATAGCGTACACAGTTAAAACGAGACCTCAAAAATATTTGCTTTGGCATGGCGAGGTGGATTGTGAAACTTCGTAGCGTCACTCAGCCTTTCAAAGCCAAGCGAGCGAAGAACACACCTGGACAAACTCGATGCGAGCCCGAGCCAAATTTCTGCAGCCAAATGGCTCGCAAATTCTTACCCGTGTAGGTATCTCTTTGGTATTGAATCCGCGGTTGCAATCACGGCGATTGTGCACAACTCGCTAGTGCAGCAAGGCCGGATTTTGGGAACCAACATCCCTTATTCAGCATCAACACACGCAAACAAACAAATCGAGAGTCAGATCAAGCCGGTCACAGTTGACACGGGATGCTAGGCTTAGGCCAGTCTTACCACGAAACCAAGCATCCGCACAGCGCTTTGGAAGGCATGTACTTGCAACAGATGTTTGCTGCAAATTGGGTCAGTTTAGATCTTTACCTCTAAACACCTCGGTGAGCTCAGAACGACTCGCACTCATAAAAATAAAGAAGCTCAACGATCTAGGCTCGTTGAGAATGCCGCCTTGAGTGCTGGGAGCCATGTTTGCTATCGTCTGAAATCGAGGCTAGAAAAGACAATCTCAAGATATTTTTGAAAACAATAATGACTCTATCTAGATGCAAATTGGGTTGGTATGGATCTACCTCATAGACACCTTGGTGACCCCAGAACGACTGGCACCCATAGGCACAAACAAGCCTCAACGATCTAAACTCGCTCAGAACGCCTTGAAGGCTGGCAGCCATGTTTGTTATCGTTGGAAACCGATGCGAAAAAGCACAATCTCAAGATATTTTTGAAAACAATAATGACTCTATCTAGATTATTTATTTCTCATACATAAATATGTTCATCGATAACACTATTGCGGCACGGAAATACAATTTTACGACAAACATTTCGCACGTCAGTCATCTCTCCGACCAATTGGAGCCAAGAAACAGTGTTTAGCTAGAGCATGTTCCGTTATGGGTGGCGCATGAGACGGGGCGACTCCCACCCTAAATTGCAGCGTAACAATGTAAATACAAAAAAAAAAATGCAAATTTATGTTTTATTTTAGCCTTTTAAAAAAGTTCTTTTTTGTTGTGTTTTTTTTTAAGTTGGTAAACAGACCACATAGGTTCTGTTTCAAAGGATGGCACTCGATGGGCTTCTTCGGACGTGCTGACCAGGGGGTACAGCGGGTCACTTCCCTATTCAAGGATGCTTCTGTGGGAATTTGAGGAAAACATTGTCGTCTCCACAATAAACAGTTCCACTTTAAGGTGTCTCTTCCAGGTTGCAAGCTTGTTTTTCTTTTTTTTCTTTTTTTGCAGCTGCATTAGTGTGGAGTTTTAGTAGTTGTACACCTTGTGTGGAAAGGATTTAGGCCCAAAGGGTTTATATTCAAGGGGGCATTTTCAAAAGGTTTTGTAGCTCTTCGTGGCAGTGTTGATTGTGATGGACAGTGTACATATGCGTGTGGGAAACATTTCTGCATGAATGTGGGACATATTTTTTGTAAATAGACAAATGTACTGTTACGTAGCTTGTTCTTTTGCAATTAAAATCGGTGAGAAAAAGTTGCCTTGTTCAGTTGTGTCTGACAGCTAAAACAATGCCCAAACCTAATGATAGAAAAGGAGTAGACACAGAACTTGGGAATATATGTGATGCAATAAGCTGGCTGAAGCACGGCTTCATTGGCAAAGGTAATTAATACAAAGGAAGTGTGTTGTAAGTTGGTCCACACACGCAAAAATTTGTCTGGCAAAGTTTGTCTATAAACTT
>JAZHYW010033723.1:0-37190 GCA_037355805.1 Ixodes ricinus | reverse complement strand
GGATCATATGCCTCTTTACGGAAAACCACAAGATGAACGTGAGCGCTACGAAAAATCCTCTGTGGTGTCATTTTCACTTACCAAATGGAACAGCCTCACAACCCTGACAGACGCTTTTTTTCTCAGTTGTGATTCCTGCCACATTTTGAAAAACGTGCATACGGTGTACTGCGGTGATTTCTTCATGGTCTCCAATTTGCCTGTAAATTCGCTAAACACACTAACGAACATCGCTGGAATAGTATCCCAAATATTAGGTCAAAATATTTGTGTTTTGCAAAGTTCTTGAATTTACAGTTTTTGGTCCTTACCTTGTTTTTCAAACTGAGTGTCTACTGGCAACAACGAAAAAGTGACGCCAGTGGGAGTCATGGGATCACTCTTTGGACTGTACCCCCCCTTGGGCTGGTGGGAGGTGCCTTTGGTATCCCTTGGGCGCCGCCAGCCAGTGTTTGCCCTGCCCAGTGGCGGCCGTTTCGGAGGGGCAAAACACCATGCCTTGCCCCCCACTCTGAGAACTGGGAAGGCAAGCACGCCCCTTGCCCCCCCCCGATTGGGGTACGCCTGTGCCCGCGCACCAGCACAGAACTAATGCTGAGCATAGTCTATTCTTTAAACTGCTTGCTCGACTGGCAAGCCTGCCCTCCGCTGACGTCACGGCACTGAAAAGTGCAGGTATATTTAAATGTTGGTTTTTGCAACATTTTTATTAACCGATTTCACAATAACTATTGCGAATTTCGCGATACTAATTAGCATACCGAAGTGGTAAACGTCGGGGATTAAAAAAATATAGTTAGTTGGGGTACCTGAAAATATTGCCGGAGTACCCCTTTAAAGAAGGTATATGACGAGCAGAAAACCTGAACCGTCAAGCCAGTGAGGTTTCTGAGCCGAAAATGTTTGTCCGAACAATGTCGAGAAAATGATTGTCACAAGAGCGGTTGAAGTCTTTTCTCCAGATGTGACTAGCTTCGTTAAGGTACCTGAAGGATCAAGCGGGGCACTCTTCCAACACTTCATTCGCAGCCTTCGCAACGGCAGCCTTCATGGGAAATGTGTATTGTTCGTTCATACGTCACAGCACGAGCAACAAGACTCAGCACATCTGCCAAAACTTCCCAGATGTACAGCATTACGATGATCCGGAAGACCCTCGTCTAGAATGGCCTGAAACAATACTACCAATGTACCTTGAGGAGCTCGGCAAGAGAGCGGAACACCCCACGTCAGTTTCTGAGTAAGGAAACTTACAAGGCTCTGCTTATGATCTCCTAGTCGACCATTGCCTGCGTCCAGTGTCTCCTCATCGAGGAACACTACTTGTTCGTCCTAAATAAGAAAAGCAAAATTATGCGCTATTATGTTTGCCTCTTATAAAGATTCCGGTGTTCAAAGCCTCTGATGCTTTAGTACCCACAACATTAAAAACAATAACTCGAAATAAACACCAGCAATCCCAGTTGGCCCATGCAGTCACTTCCTTTAAAGGCCTTGCGTCTGTCGTGTCTGCTACTGATCCTCTCGGGGTGGCGGCCCCCAAAGCGTTGCGGCGACGGCGCGCAACTTCCTTGACGGCCGGGTCCCATTGTATTTGGCGCCGTCTGCCGTCTGCCAGGCACAGAAGATACAGGAGGCTTTGGTCTAGTCTGTGCCGGGTTGCTCGAAGAAAGGATTGCGACGCAGTCAGCACGAGCGAGTGATTGCTGGTTTCTACCGTTTAATTTACTCCCAAATGAATGGCCCTCGTTTCATCTTCTAGTGTGGTGGAACGTGCTGACCGAAACCGTTAACTTAGACAGTGGGAGTTTTGAGTTTGTCACTACAGTAAAACCTCGTTATAACAAAGTTGAAGGAGGGGTCGTAATTATTTCGTTATAACCATTAGTTTGTTATAGCCACTGTCCATTTCTTCCCACTATCAGCAAGCAAGGGGAATTGTGATTGCTTACGTTATATCCATTAGTTTGTTATATCCCATTTTGTTATAACGAGGTTCTACTGTACTCTGCACATGTAAAACATGCCAACATAGTATTTGTGCTAACTGTGTCGCATAGTGTTGATTAGAATCTCTCTATAGTGCAACCGGGTTTTCAGGGAAAACGTCTTGATGAGAATTTTTCACTAAATCATTATCTCAAATGTTGTACCAGTATTACCAGCATACTGAAACTTTGCTTCACTACACCCATGTCATTGTTGTATCGGTCTTCTTTACACCGAAGGCTCTGCTGTTATGAGTTTGAAATGACAGCAGTTCTTAATATACAACGGTGGAATCTCGTTAATTCAAACTCTCTGAATTCGAATTCGCGGATAATTCAAACTAACATGCAGGTCCCGTCTTATGTGTTTCTAGGGAGGAAACTCCCGGTAATTTAAACTTTGCATTATTCAAACAAAGTTTTGCTCCCCCTCGGGTTCACATTAACAAGATTCCACTGCAGCAAGTGAAAGCACACAAAAGCAAGAGTATCTCGGTATTATTTTCATGTTTTGTGGACAGGCCAGCTTGGCATGTATAAGACTTGAGGTTGACGCTTGCTTTCATTGGAAGCATGTATACAAAGCTTGTACAGTGAATATCCCCTTCATTGCCTCGAGTAAGTTTGATCAGTAACTCTTTCTGGTACCCTATGCCTTGTATGTGGACATAGGATGCCATCACATACTGTCAATAGACTTCTTATCAAACATTAGTCCTACAGTAACCACCGTGGCCTGTGGTGACATCTCGTAGGATGGCATTACGAAAACAAGGGAAAATCGAGTGGTATTTGTTTACTAGTTATCTTTGTGCAGTTGTAGCTTGTAAAAGCTTAGCATTTTAAAAGCTAACCCGAGACTGTGGCAGAAGACGAAAGATTCAAAAGTGTAAGAGACAAAAACGTCACGATAAGTAGCATTTATCCACTAATCTTTGCAGTTGTAGTACGAAGATAAGACATCTTGAAGAAGCAGTCCGAGTGCTGGTCATTTGGGAAGCCAAAAAATATGAAGATGAAGCGACGGAAACAAAAGTTTTCTCCCACACCCTTGCACTAATTTTCATTTTGATGAGACGCGACGTTGCGAGCTAGAACCTGCTTTTTCTTCCTTTCCTCAGGTGTCGCTGCACAACAACCAAAACCCAGAGTGCGTGTTGCGTGCCGAAGCCACCTTCATCGGCCACCAGGCCAGAGTCAGCTGCCTCTCAATCTCGTTCGACGGCCTCCTCCTAGTGTCCGGGTCGGACGACACTACCGCCCGCATTTGGGACGTCCCATCGAAGCAGTGCATCCACATCCTCCACCACAAGGGGCGCTCACCAACGCCTTTATCGCACTCACTCCAGCGGCGCTGACGCAGGCGACAAAGGCGGCGCCACCGAGCCTTCCACTGACCACCTTCAAGCGCTCCATGCAGGCAGCGAGGGGACGCCAACGGAACGGCAGTCAACGTCGGCCGCGCGTCGACGGAACTCTGGCCGTCGTTGCTCGCGAAGGGCGGGGAGGATACCGTCTGGCGGAGGAGTGCGCGAGGGCGCTGTTGTCGGGTGCGACGCCGGAGGAGAGCGAGATGGAGGTGGCAGACGGCGCGGGGGAGAAGGAGGCGCTGAAGGAAGTGGCTGCGCTGAAGCAGGTCAACAGGCAGTTGTACAACTACGCCTGGAGCTGCGTGCTTGGCCTGCAGGAACCGCCCATGAAGCCTCGGTCCTGATCAGCTTAATAAACGGACGTGCACTCTGCCTGTTTTGTTTCCCCGCGTTTTTAAGTGTGTCGCATTTGTAGGGCAGCCTCGGGAATTTTGTGCCCGTGAAGTGTACCTTTTATGATTTCACAGTATCGTCTGACACTCGGGACGTCGTATCAAAAGCGTTGTAGACGCATGGTATTTATAGGTATTGTGTGACGTCACTAGGCATTATGACATGATGTCACATAATTCGACATCATGACATAACTTTCTTGATGGTGTTATCCTAGTGCTACCGAGACATCTATGGAGTACCATATGATTGAGAGAAGGTGTCTGAGCTTTCTGCTTGGCTGATGTTGGCACCTGGAAAAAGAACTAGAATGTGTACGGGGCTGGGCAATCTATCGAGGCGGTGAATTGCTACCTACTTTTGCTAGAGCTTTCTACAAATAACTTGCAGCGCGACTGGGACAAGATGAGACAGAGGAGGAACATGGCAAGCGTTGAAGTAGCAACTGATTCTATTGAAAGGAAGAAATACACATGATGCTGCTGCTGCTCGTGCAGGCATACCTCTCAACCCTGGCACTTGTTTCACTCCACACGATTCCGGCTGAGTTATCCAAGGTCCAAAAAGCTGATCTCGCTGCTCGTCAAAGTCACTGACGAGCAACGAGATCAGCTTTGGATCTCTGATAACTCGGCCGGTATCGTATGGAGTGAAAGAACGTCAGGGCCACGGAGGGTCATGCCTGCACGAGCAGTAGCGGCATCATGTGTATTTCTGTGTTTTAATAGAATCCGTTGCTAGTTTAGCCATAGTAGAAAAAAACCCGAGACAAGGAGCTGAAAGGACAGAACAACCCCATCTCGGAACCAGTAGAACAATAATTTAATTTGACACAGTCTTCATTCTTCTCTTCACGCCCCTGGTCATCAGCAGGCGCCACATTTGAAGGTATCAAGCAAAAGGATACGTGCATGACTGCAGTTTTGCTTGATACCTACAAATGTGGCGCCTGCTGATGACCAGGGGATATGAAGAGAAGGAAGACTGTGTCATATTCAGTCATTGTTGTGCTGGTTCTGAGACGGTGTTCTGTCCTTTTACCAGCTCACCTGTGTCTTTATTCTAATTTCGCTTCTTCAGCGCTTGTCCTATGTTTTCTTCTCTGTCTGTCCTTGTCCCAGTTGCGCTGCAAGTTTTGATGAACTCTTACCAACTCGCCCAATTGTCTATTTTGCTAGCTTTCTACAAAAGATATTTTTTTAAGAGTAAAACTATACGCACTCCGGAGTGCATTTCGGACGAGATGGCTATACGCACTCCGCTAAACTCGCATAAAACGAATGGTCACAGCGAGCTTTTTCAGCGATGGCTTAGCATAGCGGCTAAGGCGTCCGCTTTGTACGCAAGGGGACGCGGGTTCGATCCCCGGCGGGCCGTACTTTTTTTTCTTTTTTTTTTTTTTGTCGAGGATTATTGCGATGTTTACGACATTTCTTTTTGCGATAATTTTGTCGACGAAACTTCGCAGAATTAAATAGGACTTCCTTTCCGGGGGTGCGATCGAGGACAGCGGGGCTTGGGTTGCCGGCCGGACGCCGCGAAGCGGCGTGTACTAGTTACGTTTTGTAATTAGCAGCCAATACTGTCGCCGCGAAGCGGCGTGAACGCAGGCGGGGGCTGGGTTAACACGCTCCCCAGTGATACACGCGCCGTTCGAAAAGGGGGCCCGACGGGCATGAGTTCTCGGCGGAGTGCGTATAGCCATCTCGTCCGAAATGCACTCCGGAGTGCGTATAGCTTCTACTCTTTTTTTAATGCGAATAGCATTTTAATGCGAATAGCATTCTTTGGATACTTCACGCACTTTTCGTCTATCTATGTATCTATCTGGCTATCTAACCTCTTACGCCGCGGGTCGATAAATAAATAAAAAAGACCGGCGCCGGCTGGGATTCAACCGTTGACCCTTTGATCAGCAGGCAGACGCGCTAACCACAGAGCTATGAAGGCAGTCATTCAACGCACTCTAAACGGTTGTTTATATCTTTACCATAGGACGCGCTTTACAGCGCTGTCACAGCTACCGGTGCGCGCGCGTTCCATGCACGAGAGCTCACCCTCTCCCGCGCTCGGGAGAGGGTGATGTAGCGGCCGTGCTCAGCCTCACGAGAGCGGAATGAGCCCTCGTGCATGGAACGCGCGCGCACCGGTAGCTGTGACAGCGCTGTAAAGCGCGTCTATAGTAAAGATATAAACAACCGTTTAGAGTACCGTTGGTTGAGACTAGCTGAGACGCCAGAAAGTCTGGTCAGTACCATTTTGAGTGTTTGTGCGTATGGCGCGTGCTTTGCTCGCCTTCCTAAGTGACACAAACGCACGTGCTGGGCTGCGGAGATCGTGCGCAGGGCTGTGAAAGTGTCAACAAATTTAGAATCGCCTCAAGAGTGGGCTGGCGTATCTAGAGTGTGCCGGCCACCTGACGAACGCGCATAACTCCGCACCGTTTGATGCTATTCGCATTAACGTAGATAATCATTCCCAAAGGATGGGTTCTGCTGACTTTTTTCAACCTTTAATAAACTGGGTAAAAATACAATTAATAAAAATGTTTGAAAATGCACAAAATTTGGATTCGCACTGTAGTTACATCTTTACATATTCGCTGTACAAAATGGCATAGTACAAGCTAACCTCGTTACACATTTTTTTTTAAATCTCTTTTCCACCTGGCCAGGGAAAAGAAAACAAAGGTGAAAAGGCTTGCGGTAACTGCGACGTCACGAAACCATTGTTGAGCATGACAAAAGGGACATTTCGAATAAAATTTATTTGAAGAGTGATTTGTACACTTGTGTGTGTGGACACTTGTGTGTGTGGCCCAATTTTTTTGTCTAAATCATAATTTTAGATCATGCAAAAAAGCAGAGTCGATGTTAAGGTGGACGGACGGAGCTCTTCATGCCAGCATCAACAGGCAGTGCCGCAAGAAATCATTGGAGTCGTCAAGGAGCGGGATTCGTTTTGCTGTCGGACGGAAACCGAAACACAAACCGCAACGCGTGAACATTTTGTTTTGTGGCTACTTGAGTGGCTTACTTTGTCTTCTCTGAATTCGAATCCAATGGCTAGCACGTGCCTTTTGTGTCCGTCACGTGACTGTCTTCCAGTTCGTTCCTCGACTTCTTTCCGCGTTCTTTTGTCAGCGGTGGCAGTGGTAGTTCGATTCTCTCTTTATAATCAACCTCATTTCGAACGTTGAGAGGTTGTGCGACATGCCCAACCATGATTCTGCAGTCTTCCATCTGGCGCAAGACCCGTTCCCGATGGCCACGGCCGGCAGACGTCTGCCGTGTTGGTGCAGGGGCCGTGAGCGCGCTCCTTTGAAATCACTGCCCATCTTCCAGTTCCTCGAAGCCCAGTACGAAGCCAATGGGCTCGGGGTGAAGTGCTCTTTAGCTCTTGCTCACACATTTGTCTCGTTCCTAAAGCGTAAAATAAAAAAAGAAAGAAAAAAAAATTGAGGTTTTGGAAGTTTTGGAATGGAAACACGTGCTCGTGTTCCATGGATTCAGAGCGACCATGACAGGCTTGCAAGCGGTAAAGTCACTGGATCCTGGGAAAGTAGCGCCATTGCCTTCCCTACCTGCTAGCCCGACACAAACTGATACTAACATACAGACGACCCAAACCTCGCAAGGCGATTGGCTAATCGGTCTGCGTTGCCATGGGAATCGCCATCTTGGTCCATTTACATCTTCGAAGCTTCCAGGGAGTCGTTCTAAACCAGTCGCGCCAAGATCACCATGGAGCATCATCGTTTGGAAGTGTTCCTCGCCAATTTAAGAGTCTTTGGCACTTTGTATGCGATCAACTTATTGATCATGCCCATCTCCATGGATCTCTTACAATTATATTGTTCTTCTTGCGTATTTCAAGACAGTAAACTTATTTTTCAGTGCCTCCAAGCACCGACACAACATCTGGTGGTGGTACGAAGGTGAACGCTTGTTTCGCTGGTGTGTGGTTAGCAAAATCTTGGTATACAAAAACGACTCCTTAAAGCTACCCGTCACCAGCGAATCTAGATCGGCTCACCAAGAACGGGGGGTTAAGGAGAAATTGCTAATTTCACGGACCAAGATGGCGACCACACGGGGAGCTTGGCGTTACTTTCCCAGGATCCAGTGACTTTAGCAAGCGGGAGGCCGTGCCAGCGCTCGTTGTGTGCACGTGTGTTCTCTGCCCAAACGCTTCTGACCAACAATTAAAAAAAAAAAAAAGAGAAAAAAAAAAACACTTTGTTGTACATGATAGGAAAACAGCTCGGAAAACACGGACTGGCACGTTGTTTGCGGAGTTCTTACGTACTGCTGTTCCAAAGTCAGTGTGCACGCTTGTGCGCCTGAAGTCATTTGATTCGCCTCATCTCCATTGTGTGTGCATGTAGCAAAATGCACCCACAATCTCAAATTTCAATTTGGTACGTGTATATAAGGCTTGGGTAAACATCAGCTCATAGAGATTTTGTTTTCTTTTTTCTGTCGTTTGATTTAGGTAATGTCTTGCTCAAATTTTCGCATTTTATCACCACCGCTAGCGTCACACTGTCCCGGAGTTTCAGTTTTCTGCAAAGCACAGTTTATATAATTATAATAATATTAATATATGGGCTCAAAAGCCGGGTTTACCTTTGTCGCGCGGGAAAAAGCGTCTCCCAGCTCGAGCTCATGGAATTGACTGTGCTACGGTGGCTTTTTGTTACTGGCAATTTCTTTGCATTTTTTCTGTGAGCGTGTTTTGCTGGTATCGGGTACTACAAAGCTATAATAAATCTCACATGTTGAACCTGCAATTTCTGAAAAAGTTACTTGCTTTGGCAGTCTGCCGCGTAGCTGCTAGCACCGAAAGCACAATGTCACAATGATGGCACAATGTTTGTCATCCTTGTGTGAGGGTGATACCGGTGGATTATCTAACCAAGGTCAAACAATATGCCATAACATTGTTCTTTTTTGTTTCCGGTCATGATTGGTAACCGACGTATGGACAAACTACTATCCATATCTCACTAGCGCATTCATTGTCCTAAACTTGATCATTTTTTGAATACCTACATTACCTAAGCACTCGTTTCATGGGAGCTTTTCTTTTTGAATGAAGTAATCATGTGTTTGCTCGTTTCGCATACGCCGAGCGAGCCCAGAGGGAACAGTCTCCTGTGTCCCAGGTTACTTTAGCGGTTCTGCCAAACCGTGCCCCATTTCCTTGGTCCCGCCTCCTAGCTTTGTCTGGTTACAGTCCAGCGGCAGTTAAAATAGAAACTCCCAAGAAGTTTGCCAAAAAAAAAATGGTTTGTTTTCTATTTCAAAATTTCACGAAAGGATGTGCTTTGTTTTACTGGGTGATCACTTCGCTCCCTTTGTTATTTCTGTGTGGTGCACGAGTGGTGAAAAGTGCAAGAACAGCTGGTCCCCTTTGTAGAAGAAAAGGCCCATTGGTGAAGGCGGTAACTGTTTTGTTCCTGTCTCACTCAACAGGCGTTGGTCACTCCTGCCTCTGCCACAAGGGGGCTAGGACGCGGGAAACCGCTTGGACACACGGCACATGTGGTAAGCGGTGTAAAAATTCATAATGTGGTTTTGTTCTTTTTTTTTTTTTTAATCAGATTGTTTATTTTGCATTTGAGTGTTGTGAATAGATGGAGCCACACACAAAATGCCAATGGTTGTTGACTTGTTTGAGTACAAGTCCCCACAACAGTGGTTCTCAAATGGGGGCCTGTGGGCCCTTTGAGGTCCCTGAAGGCTTTCTTAGGGGCTCTGAAGCCTTAAGGCCCGTTCACACTTTTGCGACCGAGTAAGACCGAGAGAGACCAGACCGGTTTTTAAGCCTCTTGCAATCTCTTAGGACCAGCTCTGCTGCAGCGCATCCGGTCCTAAGAAGTCGCAAAGGGCTTAAAACCGCTCTGGTCTCTTTTGGTCTTGCTCGGTCGCAAGAGTGTGGATGGCGCTTTAGACCAACAGATCAAATGATGGGCACCTCAAGAATAGGGACCCCCCACCCACCCACCCCACCACCCCACCACCAGCGGATGGGGTCCCCTATCACTTCTGCCGATCCAGAAGCGGTCCCCAAAACATCAGTGGTTGAGAACCACTGCCCTGCAAAGTCATTTCGTTCTTGTCCTGGATCTGCGTTCTCAAAGATGCATAATAGCTCTTTTTTTTTTTTTTTTTTTCATGGTTACATTTGATTTGATATTGTTATTGTCTACTTCCTTCCACTAGCATATACGTTTTGTTCAGCCATAGTGACCCAGCTTGCCAGAGCTGGACGAGTCCTCTTTCGGGGTTGAACTTGACTTGGAGATTATCTGGCCGTTTTTAATTTTTACGTTGTTGTTTCCACTTAGAGAATTTTGGAGAGATTGTGATATTGTGATGGCAAAATGATGAAGAAAGCAACCTGATGCCACGAAATTACTTCTGGTGTGCTCTGCTAACTTTGGACTAGCTTCTTTAGCCTGATCGGGGTCGCTTCAAGAGGTCGGTGGTGCCATGAAACAAGCAGCAGGTGGCAACAGGCAGCCCAGTTGCTACCGCAGGAGTCGCGTTCACAAGGAAGGCTCTAAGGCGTACCTTTAATGTGGCTCAATTCGGCTTCCTGAATTGAATGGCAGCTGCTAGAGGAATTTGAAAGGGGATGCGGTCGTCCACATTTTGTAGACCCTCAGTTGTGGCTGGCGTCGGAGTGCTTTTGCAACATACTTCGTAGCCCACTTGTAATAATAGTTCCACTCGCACCAGTTCCATTTACTATACTTAATTTCACTGTAACTTGGCAAGGAGCAAACGCTACGGCCCCTTTGATCCAATTGGAGCAACGGAAGTGAAGCTTGTGACAGCAGTCACCAAAGGTACAAGGGCGAAAGCATAACCCAAGCTGTTGGAAGAGAGGGAATTCAGAACTCCCCTTTACCCGGACCATCTTTTGTGTGTCCAAGACACTGCCTTTCTCCCCTTGAAGATTAGCCAGTCACTCAAAATCTATACAAAATCAGCTCTCCTCTTTCTCCTGCCCGCAGCTTTGATGCCTAAACAGCGCTGGTCTCAACTAATGAGATATTGGGAAGGAGATCGAGGAGGTGGTGCTCTCCTAGCGGCTGCCTTGGGAACTAACGCTGTGTGGCAAACAAGCCCTCCGACCGCAGTCATTAGTGCGTTTGCTGCCATGGAAGGCGATGATGGAGGGCTTGTGAAAGACAAGCAACACTATTCTTTTTCTCCTAGACGCATCTAGATAGGAGTAATCTAGTCCCCTCTTGCACTCAATGTCATCGAAGTCCTCTTGGAAAGCAAAACAAGCGCATGTGCCATCACGCATGCTGGATCGTGCATGGCCGGAGCAGCGTCCGCATTTTTCTGAATGATTCACAAAACACGCACTTCACTTTTCAGTTACCCTGTCTGTCGTGATCATCCTGGACGACATCGGTGAAAGCAGGTGGTGTCTTGTTGAAGGAGAGGACGTGCTCAACTGCGATCACGTCATGGGGTGCAGATTTGCACCAGAGCTGATGGCGGACAGTGACCGTATCGTCGCGTACGTGCTGCAGTCTTTCGCGCTGCATATGCCCGGTTCAAAAGCATGCTTCGAGCACTGCGGTACGCAGCAAGTGCACACCATATCGCTACAGACAAATGTGCAGCGAGCGCAGAAACGATGCGCCGTACGCTAGGTGAGAATTCTGGCGTCGGAGTTGTTTTCCACACTGCGATTGTTTCTGGTGATGATGATAATGAAACCTTCGATGAGCTGATTGGCTCAGTGGAATCTGTCATTTGCCAAGTTACAGCGAGATGGAGTCTAGTGGTAGCACTTATAATGTACCATTATAACATATAACTGATGCAGGTAAACCATCAGGTTTTGATTAACCTTGATCTTTTTTTTAAGTTCCAGTCATTCGGGGAGCTCATCTTGCACTTTGTCTAGCTAAGAAACATTTACCTCAAAACAATGGTCCGTTTAGTGTCAGTGCACGTGATCAGGCAAAATCTTAAACAATTTAAGCCCAGAACACGCGTGTTGTGGCCTAAATACATTTGCACTACTTAAAGGGACACTGACAGGGTGTTTATGCTCGCCGAGGTTTTTGGTTGTACGTAACATATGACAGCCCAACTACCCAGAACAGAATTTACGGCTCGAAATTCGGTTTCTTTCCTCCGAAAACCGCCGACCGAGAACTGGCCGGCTTTAGTCGCGCTCACTTTCTTTTCCTTGGTCACGGGCCGTTTTCTAAGGTTTCGACGCGACCACCAAGTTTAGTCAAAGTCGTGGGTCATTGAAGCCACACAGTGAATATTAAAAATAGAAAACAATATGAAACCCGTTTCTTGTGGCTTCAAAAAGCTGCAAATACATTGATTGAAAAAAAAAAAAAGGCAGCACAGACAACCGGAAGCATTCTGTGTGTTACCTGCATATCTCAACATGGCGTCGTTTCGCGTATCGTGGGACTAGCGGATGGCAGCGGACGACGGGCGTTGGACCTCTACTTCAGAACTGTCGTTCAAAGTACCGGCGAATTCCGTCTTTCTTCGAAAGAGAAATTTTGGACTGATCAAAAGAACTGATATTCATTCCGTACGACACGCCCGACCAGCAAGCCGATTGCACGAAGACGTCACCGAGCCGCTGTCCCTTCTCGTGGCCGAAGACATCACTCGCTCAAACGTCAAGCACGAAGTGCGTACTCGAGTTGAATACGCACGCGTACGGTTTCTTTACAAGGTGCGAATGTGGCCAATGCGTGGTGCTGCCTGACTTTAAGCCGGGAATGCATGTATTGAAGGGGAATCGGCAGCAAACTGCCGACATACTGTCGATCGGCTGCATTACTACGCATGAAGAGTTCCTTCAGTAGCTCAGTGAAATGACGCCCGCTTCACACGCAGCGGGCATGGGTTCAATCCTTGGTCTGGGTGTACCATTTCTTTTTCTTTTTTTTTTGTCAGGCATTTTGCAACGTTTACATTTCTTTTTTTTTCAATTATCACTGAAAAAAACAATTGTTGGACGATACGTCGCTGAACTAAATGGTATGGGATTCCATTTTTGACACCTGCGAACTCAATGTAGTCACTGTCCACAAAATGCAAGGAGCATATGAATCGGGTAGCGTCCGCTTTCCGAGCTTTGCGTAACTGTTCTACAGGAATTGCAGCCAGCCATTGATCCCAACCCGTTGATCTTTCGGAAACTTGTGCACTCTGCCGCACAATGCCACCTTCAGATGCAGGACATGTGAGGCAGCTCTTCACGCAACATCTTGGGAGTATTCTTTTCGGAGCCGATCACGGGAATTCACCGCGGGCACTCACTACTAATTGTCAACACTTAAATGTACAAAACAACTCATCTTGAAGTACAGAACAGCGAGCGGAACAAACATAACTGCAAAGGAATCGCACAGCGAACAAATCCCGTCACGCATTTCGTCTGCTACGTGCAAAGGAGAAGAAAAAAAAATTGCACGGTTGGGTGTAGTTACGTGACTTCCGCCACTCACTATATCCTCTCCACTTCTCCGTGCGGTGCGGGAATTTCGGTTTCGGTTTCGAGCTGTTCCGTTTTTGGCTTTATTAAAAAAATATGTGACTCTGTAGCAAAATATTAATTGGGTAGTATTCCGACACCATAATAAATCGCACGACAAAAAAGGAAAAAAAATTTGGGGGCTGTCAGTGTTCCTTTAAGTGTTTTTTGGGGGTAGAAAGTGCATCTCGTAACATGCAAACAGTTAAAAAGTGTGTTTGTTTAGTGCGCTGTATCCCATTCAGTTTGTTATAGACTGATTGCCCCATACATTCTTGGGAACCGCTTTCTTTATTATTCACTTAATGTCGGTGATACTGCAAGTTAAGTGTGACAGTCTTTTTTTGTTCTTTTATTATCTTTAGGGAGGGTCCTCCAGCTCTTCGGACACAGACGACGACATCAACGTTGTGGAAAACTTCAACAGACGTCGGCGACCCCTCACCCTTCCCGCCCTCTCTCAGAATCCAGACTCGAACTGTGAGTTTGCACCGCTTGAGCTCACGTTGAACTTCACGGTTGGACCTGGTCGAAGCACCGAATTTCAGAAGTCTGCAGTTGGGATGGGGTCGTATGCTCACGCCGCATAAATTTGAGCTCAACTAGTCGCCGTGTTTTCCCGCAACCAGCGACAACCTCTCGGCAGGCTTTGCCGAAATTGTCAGTCGAGGCTCGACAAAAGATTTTTCAACATCCTTAATTTTGACCAAAAACATTTTTATACCGGGATAGTTTGGCAGTCTTTCGAAGATTGCGACAGTCCAGCAACCTTGACTGGTAGTCTGGCGACCGGTAAATGGTACATTCCCTCCGCCATCTTTTGTTGTTGTACACACACCAAACCACGACTGTCTTGTGATAAGATTGTGCTGGCACAGTCGGTATGTACTCGCGAGTCGCAAGCTCCGTCCCTTGGCCGGACTTTCTTGGTACAAGCGAACGGCTCCGATTTTTACTTCACCAGTCGGACAGAGGCAATTTGCCTTTTAGTGCTTGCCAGCTTTGCGTTGCATACGCTTTGAGTTGACAGGTATACCGTAATTTGAATAGGAGACTGCAGGCTGGTGCAAAGTTCCCCCGCGAATGTCCGCATCGCGGGCAGAGTGTCGTGCTGAAACAATGAACTTGAAGCAAAGGTGAATGGTGTTTTGGTGACCTATTATAAAGTGGCCATGAGGTGGAAGATGATGAGAAACTGGCCTATCTTTTCTTTTCTCATTGGATGGTGCATCCAATGTTTGTGGGGTGGTTTCACGTGACATACTTATGGTTCGAAACCTCGCCAGACGCCATGTTGATGAACTGTGCACAAGGGCGTAGCCAGGGGAGATTCAGCCCCCCCCCCCCTTTTTTTTGGTAATTCAGCTGTCCCTATAATATGCACATCTATTTTGACCCCCCCCCCCCTCCCTCCTCCTCTCCTCACCCCAAGTCATGAACATCCCAACCACCTCAGCCCCCCCCCCCCCCCCCGCCCCGCCCCGCCCCGCCCCACCCCTTTACCCTGAAAATTCCTGGCTACGCCACTGACTGTGCCCTATTTCTTTTGTAGTGTTTTCCAGCACGCTCAAAGTCTTTTGCATCTTGATCGACTACTATGTCTGCCAGAGTAGACGGCAACACAACGGAGAGTTGTCTGGTAACCAGTTGTTACACATACCGGTCTCTGTTCGGAGTGCAGACAGGCCGGCATTCGAGAAATCTACTCGGTGGCAGCCAAATGGCTCCAGTAGATGCCGCTGGTCCAAAAGAAAGAAAAGAAAAGTAAGCGTGGGTTTCCGCAGACCAAATACGTCTGTGGTCTAATTTGTTCGACCACAGATAGGATTAGAATTCAATGGATGCTTCGCCCCACTGGTGTAATGCGTCCGCTGCAAGTGCCCCCACTGTCGAAAAGTAGTGCGTCTGCTTTGCAACACAGTGACATTGGCAGCTTCACTTTCAATCAAAGGCAGAGGGAGCGAAGCTCGCTGCTTTTCGCACTGGAACAATGTCGTCTTGAGGCGGCAAAGTCGCCAGTGTTATTTCGTACGGGGCAAAGTGCTGGAAGATTTTCTACCTCAAATTGTCGAAGGTGACGGCAAGACACTCGCGTGTGACAATGGTAGGGACGAGGCAATTGCTGCCTACCTCGATTTATCATCCGACTGATCACGACACGGCGAGACTTGGTGAGGGTGCCAGTTTCATGGATAAATAAATACTGCTTTGAAGGCGTCGTATCAGTAGGCATCCTTCCTTTATTGAAGTCAGCAGGGACGAAACAGAGTCCGATGAGGCTGCATGGCGGTGGCGTCACTCGAGCATTTCACGCAGGGTACACGCATACGGTGACCGCGGCCTTGCTGCGCCACCGTAAATTCGCCGCGAAGTAATGCTCGCACCTCCACGATGTTGCAACAAACCTTGTCCCAGGGACAAACACTAAACAAACGAAGAGATGCCATCGGCGTAGAGCAAACTTGAGCTCATCTGGGCAGGCAAGGCTTGGGCAATCGTCCAAGCAGGGGCACTGAGCACGTCGACGGCAATCAAGTTGGACGACGAGAGGATCGTTGAATTCCTCGCACCGTGCACTAAACCGGATACCGGTTCAGCTCTGCGATATTGAACCGGGTCACTCAAGAAGCCGGTATCCTCGGCGTAGTCGACGTTGAAAACTGTGCTCACCACATTGAAAATGATAGTCCCATCCATGGCGTCAGTGATGTGAAAAATGTGTGGAAGCGGTTGGCTGGCGGAGTGATATGAATCTTTTGAGGCGCATTTGCAACTGAATTCTTAACCTGTCGCCTACTGTAGTGAACATGCCGTTTTCGAATTTGACTTTCTTTTTCTTGTTGTTTAGCTTAGTGCGAAAACAGGAGCTCCACGCGCAAGGCTCCCCGATCCAAAGCCCAAGGAAGCGAAGCTCTCGGAGAACCCGCGGAACATCAAGCGGTGCATTGAAAGCGGCTGGAAGGTATGCAGAATGTTTGAGATCTCTTCCGTTGCTTTGTTGCACCGGCGTGTTTGTCGAGGCATTCTTGTGTCCCATATATACAAGAACATCAACCTTGTGAACTGTGACATGGCTGGAGACTGTGCGAGGTGAAACGCAAGAGCGTCTTTAACGTAACTATGTTTCTCATATGTAGAGAGCTGCAAAAGTTGCTCTTGAAAGGGTACTTGGGCTGAAATGTAATTACCAAATTTTTCGAACTATAGTCCACAGTGGCGAATTTCGGTTAAAAAGAAGTTTTTCCTTAGATAGTCTGCATCCGGTGCCCAGCCTGCGTCAAAAGATCTCGGAGAGCACAGCTTAACGAATGCCTCCTTTATTAGCTTACAAAGAAGCTGGTATCGTACATAAATCGTTACTAACATACTCTAGCCTTCACGAAATCCGCCACGTCTAGTCATAATGAACGATCTAGAAAACAAATCCTTGTACAGTCTGTGCCTGTAAAGAGTCTGCACCGCACAGAATTTAAACTTTCAGACAAAGTCAACAGACTATAGTTTGGAAAATGTGGTAATAGGCTGCAGGTATGTTTACACATTTCCAATGAATCTAGTTAATCATGATTACCTAAAAAAAAAAAAGAACTCGCCAAGATTGCAGGTATTCTACAGAGGCCAAGTCGACGGTTCTATGCTCTGTTTCACCTTATGATGTACCCGTGGAAAGGCTACAGGCGCGAGCTTCTTGCTCTAGGGCACATTTCGGCGGCACAAGCTGTCGTGCATTAAGGGCAGCTAGCTGCCAAAGCTCTGAGCTTCCGCTTCTAGCCTTCACTGCGGTACAACATAAGGTGAAACGGAGTATAGCAGAATGCCAGCCACCATTCTGTCTTGCACAGGGCGTCACTCGTGGGCCATTAAATAAATATGTTGCACATTTTGCAGTGTTCGTGCCCTCTCGGTAGTTTCTAGACACATTCTATGTTGGACTGTTTTTCAATTTCGTGTTTATGGGGCCGAAAAGTGATCACTTGTGGTGAATTGTGCCTGCAGTACCCTTTTAAAGCGTTTGCAGCACCGATCGTGCTGGCATGCCCGAGACTAATCTTTTCACGAAACCAAAACCAGAAAGTTGTCCTTCAGATTGTTATTTCTAATTTGCTATTTAAATAAAAACTTGCAGGCCTGTTTGCTCATCGCCGACAAAGTTCTTGTACATAAATTAACATATTTTATGTGCAAGAATCTTTTTTTATTGATTTAGAATTTTTTAAAGGCTTTTCGGCGTTGCACACAGCTAGATAAAAAATTAACAAAAATGAAATTACTGATACGCTCAATAACCAAATATTGAAGTTGCACGCTGCACAACATATTGACAAAAAAAATACACATATGAAATTCAAACGAACGTCCGTGCAGCCGTGTTTAAACCAGTAGACTCGTGCTGCATCATGTCGCATGGTTCATGTGACAAGGTCATGCGACGTGGTCACACGAGTCAGTCCGTTGCACGACGTGATGTGGTCACATGATGCTTAGGACGTCACTTCAATGTCGTTTGTTTGTGGCGCCTCTTGCGTTTTTTTTCCTACTTGGCCCTCCCCCAGCCCCATTACAGAAGTTTGTGTTCTCTCACAATGGACCTTTTTAGAGCTACATTACAGAGGGTTGCCAGCTGCTTGATCGGGGTTACCCCCGATCTCCACCATTAAATTGCAAACGCTCCCCATGGCTTGAGACGGACTCTCTCTACAATCTACGCTCTCTAGGTCCTTTTTGAGCTACAAGCACCGTCTGGGGAGTTGTCCGCAAACTATAGGGTAACTGAAATAACCAGGCTCAATCTAAATTGGGCCGTAAGAGTCGGCGCCTCATGTAGCAGTCTAAACTTTTCGTCAAAGGTGTATTTCACAGGTCGGTTTTAGCTTGTAAAGTTACAAAACATAGCTCCCTTTCTGTAAAAAATGGGGCAAAAAAACTTGCCAGGGTCAACGGCAGACGGCGACGCAGATGACTGAGGCGAGTGGCAGGGTGCGTTTGGCGCATGTGTTGTTAGATGGCACTACCTCCTTATCAAGAAAAAAAATATGGGTTGTGTGTATGTTTATACAGCCTAAAACTGTGTCCGCCTCAATGGGCGACGAGTCTCCCAACTGTAGATGAGCAATTTAGCCAGTGCAGTACAACCGCTAGCCTGGGGTCTTTGACATGCATCACACAGTAGTGATACACGACCACATGCCGGTGCGATGCTCATCCAGATTGAAACGGGCAGGGGCGGGGATTGAACACAGGATTCCTGGGTTCTGCAGCACGAGCTTTTGCTTCATGCGCTCTCCTTATCAAGACTGCTCGCAACCACTGTGGTCTGTTAAAATGTTTTTTGTAATGTACCTTGGTATAAAAAGAATTGTGAACAATAAAAACAAAAACTTAAAAGTAAAAAAAAATTTAAAAATGTGGTTGCATAATGACGGCGCTTTTGCTGCCAACGGGTTTCGTCTGCGTGTCGTCTGCTTTCTTTCGCTTGTCGGCTACACCTTTGGACGCTGCTCCCGATGCCATCTATCAATACGTGCGCCAAACGTGCCATGCCACTATCGTCTGTGTCGCCGTCAACTCTGGCAAGTTATTTGGCCCTATTTTTTACAGAAAGGAGCTACGCTTTAATTTTACAAGGTAAGACCGACCTACGAAATATGCTTTTGACGTAAAGTTTGGATTGCTTCATGCCAATTCTTACGGCCCATTTTAGATTGAGCCTGGTTATTTCAGTCGCCCTATAAAAGTGAAAAACCGACAAACATGCCTCCACCCATGAGAACACCCTGACATTGTGCCGTTGTATCAGTTATCATAGCTTTTTATGCCTCGCACTACACACACTCAAAAAAGGATCATCAAAGAAGACAAAATATTTGCAAAGATCGGTACTGACGACGTTTCTTGTGTGGGACGGTGCCCTCCAAAAATGGCAACAGCAGGAAGCAAAGGCCAAGAGAGGGTACGCTTGTGCAGAAGCTTACTGGAAAGAGGTCCATTGTGTTTGCTGGAAGAGGCCAACGGGCTTCTTGTCCACTCCTCCCCCCCCCCCTTCCCCCGTTTTCCCATTGCCCGCTACAGAAGCGGATCACCCAGATGGTGAAACATGCGGTTCAATCAAATGCGAAAACCAGAGGGCCCCAGTTCCAGGGGAAGAAGACGACTTCTCTTCCGGCCAGGGTGCCGGCCAAGAAGCCGTCTTTCGATCCGGCAGAATTCACCCAAGCAGACAGCCTCGAGTGGGGAGCTTCGTGGGCCAACGCCAGGGACCGGGGCCAGAACTCCGCGAGTTCCGAGGAGGATGACGGCGCGGAGCTCAGCGACGAAGAGTGCGCGACGGCGGCGGAGAAGCGCGCTCTTGCCCAGGAGTTGCACGGTATGCACACTTGCAAACACTTTTCTAGATTTTTTTTTTTTTGTATCAGTGGAAGTGTTTTTTTTTAATCTTGTCACTCTGCAGTTCCACATGGAACAAAGCTCATGATGCAGAACCCAGGGTTCGATCCCCACCTCTGCCAGTCTTGATTTGGATGAGCATTGAACCAGCATGCAGTCATTTATCATTACTACTGCATGATACACGTGAAAAGGATTAGGACACGAAAATTAAACGGCTAAATTATTCTTGAAATAGAATGCTCATAGGCCACTGGGTATATACTCCACGTTTCACGATTTCTAGAGCTAATAATCAATTTACGAATGTTGATCATTTTCGTCTGGCAACCAGGCAACACTGCTCAAGTTCATCACACCATGGCGCCCATAACCCTGTGATCATCATATTTAGTTGAAAGCTCTCTCTCGTTCTAGGCACCCCCATGCTCGCCCAAGATCGCACACTGTCACGCTACTCGGCTACTTCAACGCATGCACTCGCTTTCACCTCCTTGCCTTTTGATCTCACACCCTGCAAGCATGTGCAAGATCGTCGCGGACAACGACAAGTTCGCCCGTGTTGCCGGTCGCAAGTGGGTCGAAATCAAAATGACCAGCTTCCAACGTCTTCTGATAACAATCACTCTTATCGCTGCTGCGGTTAGTGTCTAAGACTTTGACAAAGCGAGCTATGCCGTAGACATCGTCGTCTCGAAACCGCAGGCTCAAAACGTAGAGTGTAAACGTGAAAGCTAAGGTGCAAGACGCCTAGAGAGCCAAGTTTGCTAATGCGTGCAAAGGGACACCGTGCGTTGGGCTGACGTCACCAACCCAACAAACATGGCGGCCTTTGCGAACGGAGCGGATCCGAAGGTTCCGCGCACAAGTCGGCTTATCCACGAAACTATTGCGCCATTTTCAGAACAAATTTAGCAGAAGTATGGGAACGTACAATGGGTCCTAGCAGTATAGTTATCTCGTATTTTATTTTCGAGCGTGTCCCAACCCTTTAAACAGCCCAGGTTTGCAGTGGTACTGTACTATAGTTTGTTGCAACTAAAGAAGGTAGGGCGAGGGTAAGACATGCCGGGAGGGGAAGCAGACGGAACGCAAAAGAGAGGAGGAGGTTTCCCCCATCTTCTCCAGCATTCCGTCTGCTTCCTCCTCCCCGGCCTGTCTTATCCCTCGCCCTACCTTCTCGAGTTGCTGCGGACTATAGCTAAATCTCTCACCTACAGCGGAGATAACAAATGCTCATTGGGGCACACTGTCTGAACATGCGTGCAGCACTATTATTACTGTATGGGCACTTTGCACAAGCGCTAGATCACAACTGTAATTGCTGACCTTCGTCTTGCCAAGATGCCGAGCCACTGAAGCTGGGGAGAGGAACACAGTAGAATCTAAAGGGCTAGTAGCCTGTCCTGTTGTGGTAATGATCAAATGAAGTGAACGGAAAGGGAGGAATCAAAAACTGAAGGTCTGTTATGGCAGTGCCCATGCCCAGCTGTCGCAAACAGTCTATAGTTCTGTGGCAAACCCTCTCAATTCACCACTTTTTGTTTTTATTTAAGATTAGTAAAACTAATTACAGATCTGTCCAAAGCTTTGTGGTCTTAGAAATATCTCTTCATAAGTGAGCATACATTTGTAAGTTGTATATCAACTTACAGAACTTACTGTACGACCGACTTACAGTCGGTCGTACTTGCGCTCGAGTACGACCGACTGCGCTACAACCAGTTTTTAGGTCGCTTGTAACTGCTCACGACCAGCCGCGCAGCTGCACAGCTGATTGTGGCAGTAGGCAAGTTCAACCAGACTCCTATAGTACTGTTCTTATACCATTCTGTCGGATCAAGTAGGGGCCTACCCTACCCTGTGCCCGTTCTGCTTTCGCACAGTCTCCTATCCCCATTTTCTGGCGACCAACTTTTGGGGTGAGCGCTTGCTCAATATTTTATGCTCGTCGTCTGTTTCGCTTTGATAACGCAGAATGTGTTTAGCCGTAGCGGCCGGCTGTAACGAAAAACCGACAGTGACAAGCATCACGCCCATAGGGAACCATGTAAAAAGACCAGTTCTCGGCAGAATTTGAACCTTGAGATAGAGAGCCAAGTGCTTTGCCGACAGAGCTATCCAGGGTCGGTGGACGGAGCACGCAAAAGCGAACTTATTATGGAGCTTAAGTTCGTCTGCTTCTTTTTGCAGGGGTTGTGGTGACGTCAGCACGCCGAGCTCCAATAGGTTTCGAATGAAGGATAGGGGTAGACCTCAAGGCAGCTTGCTTTGAGGTCTACCCACTATCTTTCAATCGGAGCCAATCAGAGCTCGGCGTGGTTCTGACGTCAGCAAAAGACGACTTGCTCTCTGCGTTAACGCTGCATGCGAATGCACGCTTTGCAGCCTTTCCCATTGCGTCGCGCCATCTCGCGGCGTGCATCAGAAATGCGAGCAAATCTTTGGTAGGTGGTGCCATTCGGACGCCCTTCTTCCCTGGAAGGCCCATCACACCTGTGCATAATCGAGCTTGCGTAACCTTTCCTTTTTAAACAGACGCGATGGAGTCGGACACTCCCGAAGGCTCGCTGTCATCCCTCTCGGAAAGCCTGGCGGGGGAGGCGGTGTCGGAGGGCTGCCCACCGCCTCTGAGCTTGAGGGTGGCCAACCTCCCGGGGTCCGCAACCGAGGGACGCATCTGCGAGATCCTCGGGCCGTTCTCGGAAGCGTGCTCAGTTGCGCCGACTCCCGGCGCTGGAGGGCATTAGCAGTCTTTTATATTTTTCGTGGCATGCAAGCACATTTTGCTAATGTTGGTGACGGAAGAGTTCAGGGGAAGCTGTTCCCACCTCTTTCCACTTTAGCAGAGCAAATGGTGGAGAGGAGGCGAGACCTTTCCGGCGTTTGCTCTGCTAAAGTTGAAAGGGGTGGAGCAAGCTTCCCTGAACTCTTAACGTGTCACTGAGTATAGACACAAATATTTATTTGATTATTTTAGTGTTTTGGAGTTCTGTTGTGGTTGTGTTATGGTTGTTTGCTACAAGTTCTGTTGTGTTATGGTGTGGTTGTGTTATCCGCTATACTCAGATAAAAGTAAATAGTTTCTTTTTCTGCCTTACTATTTTTTTTAGGAATTAATCTGCGATATTATATTGTAGTTGAATTATGAGTTGCACAGCATTAATACTCTTACGATTCCCTAATATGCAATATGCGTGCCGTGTACCAGCAGCGGCATCCAATTTTTCCGTGAACCAACCAGGAAAGGTAGTCGCCATGACGAGTTATGTGATGTGTTGGAACGGAATGAACAGTTTTGGAGAATGGTATAAACAATTTAATGACAACTTTTGGAAGAAACTTTGTACGGGTGGAATTTTGGTATCGTTCGCTCCTGTCGCTGGGAATCTTCCTCTCATATTCCCATGGCAGGGTGCATGTGCCAGAGTCAATCAAAGTTTGACTCTGATCATTCACACTCTTTCCGTCAACTGGGCAAGGCGGGGATCTTGGAGTGTTCAGAGATGGGGCTCTCCTTCTTGGTTGTTCGGCCGGTCGTTTACAGATGTCGGTGCGAACTATCAATTGGTGGCAGACTGTTTGCACATTGCGGAGGAAGATTCTTGACTTGGATCTGGCAAGGTGTTGACATCAATGGACTACTTGCGAAAATCCGTGCATGCAACACTGCGCACATTGCATTATGGGACCTCTTTGGCCATGGTGAGCAGTGGTGCGATTTAGATTGCCCCTTTGACGAAGTGCTGCACGTCGGCACTGCATGAAAATAAAGTCTACACTTGCATTGCATCCATTCATATTCGTGAGAGCCCCCACTGAAACACTGACCTCCAGTGTCTGTGGGGACCTGCTTAGACTTGGCGAAGAGCCTACCCAGCGATATTGTGTCGATCACCTCAGCCCAGATGTTTATCAACGCCCTGACCAATGTATAACGACGTATGTAGTTTTTGTTTACCTAATTTTCACTAAGCATTTTTTTGTTTTTTCTGATATTATATGTTGCACCAACGTCATTTTTTGTCACAAAGTGACAATCAAACCTTTGTTTTATTGCCCCCCATGTAATGCCCGAAATGGTTTTTAGGGTAAATAAATAAATAAATAAGTAGGGGTACGGCCGGCCTTGTCCTTTCTGGCGGCTTGGCTACAACTCAAAAGTACAGCATGACCCTCCTCGGTCATGGATAATTTAAGCCTAGGACATCGAGACGACAGAACGGGATGATTGGCCCGGTACACTTTTACCTGCGTTTACTTGCACACAAACTCTGGTATGTCGGGAGCCCCCCCCCAAAACATGCCCCAGCATTCCATTTGTATTGGCAGGCAACACCTACAGTATTTTAATTTAAGGAAAGTCGCATATTTGAACATGCACTGTGTTTGACGGCGACAGGAGGTCATGAATCGAGGTTGGTAATTCAAAGCCAAAACTGTAAGCAATGGGTTTTCAAGATGCTCTACGCAGCACTCTTCAAATACCACATTTTACATTTTACGGCGATGGCTCTTGTGGGCTCTGGCCACCACTGGAAATGACATCTGTTGTTGATGTCCAGGGTGTCTCAAATAGCGGCCAGGCTCTTTTAATCAACTGCAAAAATCAGTTTCTTAAGCTATCGCGCATCGATTTTGTGCAGCGTTGCCCACAGGTGGTGCATTTAAGTAAAAAAGAAACGGGCTTAACTCTTATGGAAACGCAGCGAAGCCACCGGTCTTCAAACGAGGGCGCCGTTTGGCACGGGAGACAAGAGATGGCGCAAGCGGTCGCGACGCCAACGAACGAGCATGCAGCACCGAGAGCCGGCGTCATTAGCAGACAATCTTTTCGACTCGTAAGCTGCGCTCATTCCGCAGGCAACGACAGTCTCAGAACCACAAGCGTGCACGGTAACAAGAAACTGCAAAGCAGACGACATAAGTACCCCTAAAAAAAGTCAAAATAACCCGACAAACCATTTTTTTCTTAATCGATTGTGTGTCCATTTAATGTGTTTTATTAGTAAGGATGATAAAATCGTGCCTTGTCAACTGACATAGAAAAGGCTTGCGCCGCTTTTGAGTCGAAAAAAGGTTCAAGGTACACCTAAGCACTTATGAGTTGTGAATGCAAAAGCATGAACGTCGTTCTTGTGCGCGTCCTCATGAAGTCCGCGCCTCGCTGACATTGGCCGTGCCGCCGCTCTGTCGGCGGCATGGAATCGGCTGCAGGAATCTGCTGGTGCACTCGGGCGGCCACTTGAGTGCGCCAGCCGATTCCTTTTGCCGGCGCGCGGGCAAACAGCGCCATAGGGTGGCGCTGATTGAAACTTGACACGTGGTGGCCTCCTTCGGCTTCATTTACTTGCCGTTTTGCGTGGCTTCAAAGCTGGGATGCCTCGGATCGCGGCTTCACGAATTTATCTGCCTTTTGGCGCGGCTGATGACGTCTGCTCACTCCATGGGACAGTTAATGCTTTCGCATTAATATCATCTGCTATTTGACGCCAGCTCGCGGCGCCGTATGCTCGTCTGTTTGTGGCAGTATGCGTCGCGACCGCTTGCGCCATCTCTTGTCTCCCGTGCCAAACGGTGCCCTATTGTTTAAAGACTGGTGGCTTCGCTGCGTTTGTATAGGAGTTAAGCCTTTTTTTTTTTTTTACTTTTTTCTCAGGTAAGTTTGCTTTTTGCAAATTTTACTAAAAAAATGCACCACCCGAGGGCAACGCTGCACAAAATCGTTGCGCGATAGGTAAAGAAACCAAATTTTGCGGTCGATTTAAAGAGCCTGGCCGCTATTTGAGACATCCTGTATTTGTAGTTGGCGATGTAGGGCGTTCTTCGTCAATGTTGCCAAATCCTACAAAAGATTGCTCGCCGTCAGCGAGAATTGAACCTGGGTCTGCTTGTGTGAAGCAGAGCGGCTTAACGCCACAGCGTTAAGCCGCTCTGAACTTGGGGTCTTTGTAGTGCACACACTGCCCCTGCACATGCTCTGGGAAAAATAATAAAAAGCGTATGACAAGATGCCTTTGTAGCAATGTCAGTGCCAAGAGCTTGTTCTAAGAGACTCGCTTTCACGCGCTCTGGAACAGAAAAGAAACAAAAGCCGCCTGAAAAAATAGAAGAAATCAAAAGCGTTCGGAACAAAATGTGTCTACTATTTTGTTCCGAACGCTTCTGTTCACACACCCCATTGCCCCATAGTGCGTGAATGCGACGCCAATGTCCAACAACTTCGCTGTAACTATACTGTGAATTAACACAGGACTGCTTACATTTTGAACTAACTTTGCAAGCCATATCACAAAGGTTTTGCTCTTCATGGGAATGGTAAAATGAATCCATCGGACTTCATTTGGCATGGGACATTCCTTCATGTTTTGTGTAAAAGTTTGCTTGCATGTTGCATACATTGGTGGAGGTGGCATTTGACATTTTGTGGCAGGTTCTGTAGTAGGCATAATATGGGTTTGGAGCAGCAGCTGATACTAGGAGCAGATGCCAACATCCGTCAGCAAATCACCCGAAAATGAAGAAGTGAATGCATCGGTAAACGTGTCAGTCTTTCATAATGATCGAGGGTTTCTCTTTGATACTGGAGCATATTATATTTTGTAATAATAGGTCACAAAAGAAACATAGAGCCCTCTTTTTAGAACTAAGGCTCTAGTCAGAGTAGTTTCTATTTACAATAGGTACTAAAAAATGGATAAATTAACAGGCATATTTCACTTGGGATAAACCCTCCTTCCCATCACTTTTACACTCTGTACTTTATTTAGCCTGTAAATATAATTTCTCTAAAATGCCAGCAAAAACCAGCATATCTACTAACATGTCTTCAATAAAAATGCTTCCCCCAAGTTTCATGAACCTACAAAATTCAGCACTAATATTATAAACTGCAAAAACAACCAACCAGAATTATGAAAATCTACACTGGGTGCTTTAAAAGTGGCACTGCTCTTTAGTGACGGCAAAACCAGAGTAAAGTCAAAGTTCGCTGCTCTTTTGATCGACAGCTGCAAGACCTTGACTATAGTATTTAATCAAATATATACTCACTTTTCTTTTTTCTTTGTCGGTGCAGCTTTTTAAAATTGGAGATGAACATACATTCAAGACCAAAGAAGGTAGACCTGTAATAGTCCTAAGCAAAATTTCCAGGCCTGTTCACTAACCCAGTCGCTCACCCTCGTCAGCCGCTGCTCCTAGCACTCCGGTGCAAAGCGGTGAAGCTCGACGCGCGAGCGCTTCCGAGAGGCGGCACGAAAGAATCCGGCAGACATGATAAGTGATCTCATCAGTACAAGACCCTGGTTCCGTCTCGCAGTAACCACCATCGTACTATTTGGCAATGTTTCCTCGCGACTTTTAGTTCCTGACATCGCCGACATCGTATGGAAATCTAGACGGTGTCGGTAATCAACCGCCAGCATATGCACCATCCAGCCAGCGTGGTTGACAAGTAACCTTTATACGTAAAGCGCTGCCGACGCCACGAGCCAATGGGAAAAACCAAACGGCATCAAAGTGGCGCTCATCCATCTTCCTCTATGTGTCCTTTCATTGACTAAACCAACTGAGCGCTGCGAATGTCTTGTGACTTGTGCTTTTAGTATGTGTGTTTATGATTGTACATGTTCGGGCTATCGACCGTGATCTGACCGAGAAATACATATTTGCACCATTTTCTTTTCCCTACTACTACTGTGAATATTAAGGTCAACCAATAATAAAATTTTTATTGACGCAAGATGTAGCAGACTTGTTCATGCTGCAGTCTAGTGCAGCACTTCCACCACTGTGCACATGCAACATGCAAGTAACTTGCTTGTTGCAAACTTGTTTGTTTGCAAATAGTAGCCGATTCGAAGAAGCCTATATTGTGACAGACCCGGAAATATCGATGATTTCTAGAAAGAGAAAATTTCTCTTGGACTGCCTCGCTTCACAAGATATTATGAAGAAATAGGTTGGTTACCATCAAGTGATGAAGTCTCACATTTGACCATTCAATATTTTAAACACCTTCATTCTAAGCCACAGCCAGTCGAGTTTCCAACTTTTACAACACGGCAGCACTCTTAACCTGTCCATGTGGTGACAATGCAAGTGGCATTATATGTACAATAGCTTCATTATAAATAAATAAAAAAAAACGGTTGACATAGTTAACATGATTATTCTCTCCAGCATTATTGTCGCAGACTGCTGCCCCAAGTGGGGTGAAGCATTTATAAACGGGGCATCTGTAAACGACCTCTTTTGCGGCTCTATATTTTGCAAATTGTGGGTTTCGAGAATATTTTGCGGGCACAAAATGTATTGATTTAGAGTGATAACTTGTGTACATGTTAACACAAGTTAATATGTTTGCGCGACAAATGTTTCGCTACATTTTCGAAGTCGCGAAAATGAAGTCGTTTACAGTACTCGGTTTCTGACAGTGACCTGGAATGTGTTTGCAGGGTGTAAAATGTCCCTTGCAGGAGAGCTAATCCTAGCGGAACTGTGGTGAAGTATGGGGATAAATCGGGTCTTCCCTCGCTTACTTCGTGGAAACAAATGTGACCATCGCAGATCATATCGCACTAGTACAGGTCTTGGTGGCAAAGCAGAATCTGCGCTGCTTATAACTGTCTTTCGAGCATGGGCAGATCAATGACCATGTGGCAAACTGATGTGAGCCTGCATTTGTAAACTGTTTCAGGCAAGTGTTTTGTTGCGACAGTATCTTCCACTTTATTTCTGTGTACAGACAAAGAGATATAGAAAATCAATGCAGCGATGCAGGTGAGTTGGTATACGATTACAAACTGGTAGCAGCGTCATGTCTGCAGGCACCCCTAGAGAAGTCATGAAGGTAGTTTGAACGGCTTGGTGCCACGAGCTTCCCAGCTTCAGTTTTGTTGGCGGCGGCGGAAAAGCTACTAACGAAGATGAAGACGGCAGCCCAACCACGTAGGGAACGACCAAATAAAAGACCAGAAGTAATCCCTTATATACACAAGATCTCTCACAATATGAAAAAGATAGCGGGGCGCTACGATGTTCCTGTTGTCTTTTCGTCGCCTAGTAAGGTGTCGCAACTATGCCCCAGAGTGGCTGACAGAGGTGGGAGAGGCAACTAATGTGTGGCGAGTCGCAGGAATAAGTATGTTGAGTGCGTAGTCTCGGTGGTCTATCGTGTTCCGCTGAGTTGTGGCCGAGTATACAATGGCCAGACTGGCCGATGTGTCAATGACCGAGCACATGACCATGCACTTTCACTGCGGTGTACCACTGGGGGCACCTTCCTTTACACTGTGTCACGTGCATATGTCGGCCGAAATTTGACAGCACCATGATTTCGGGCAAGGGGCTAACACAACTGCGAGGGAATTGCTGGAAGCCTACGAAATGGGAAAGGAAGGTGAGAATTGTGTCAGTCAAACATCGGTGTATTTACACAAGAAAAAGACCTTTTTGAGCACAGTTGACGCTATGACGGCGTGGTTGTTTACCTATGTGTTTTTTAATTAAACATACAGTTGAAGTTCGCCACTCGTCCTGTACATTACTCCCGTTGTCTGCATATTTTTTGCGCACTGCTACCAGTTTGTAGAAATGTATTAAACAAGAGACATTCTTTTTAGAGTGAGAAGGGATGCGAGATTGGAAAAAGCATCCAATGAGAAGTAGCTTGGAGCTTCTCCATGAAGGGCACTTTGGAGCAAAGCTACGATGCACATGATTTCAGAAAACTCCTAAACTTGTGCTTTGCAAACCTTCACAAACAAGGTGCTGCTGCCATGCCGGCCGCTTGTTGTAAATAAAGTATTGTTATACCCGAACCCCGAAGTATATAACAACTGGCGACGAGAAACGGATCGACGACAAGCAAGAGAAGCCGCCAAGCAACAGCACCACGGGATGACCCGGTAGGAATTCTACACTGTGCGTGAACTTCCCGCGCGCGTGAATTCCAAAACTATAGAAATGGCGACTTTTGGCAAGCTAGAAGAATACGACAACAAGGAGCCCTGGTTATCCTACACGGAAAGGGTTGACGCGTTCTTCAATGCAAACGGCATCGAAGACGACGAGAAGAAGAAATGGATCTTCCTATCAACTGTCGGGACCAGCACTTACGCGACGCTCCGGAGTCTGCTAGCGCCTGCGAAGCCAAAAGAAAAGAAGTACAAGGAGCTCATGGCTACCTTGAACAGTCACTTCAGCCCTCCACCGTCCGAAATCGCCGAGAGTTTTCGCTTCAACACACGAGTACAGCTCGAGAACGAAAGCGTCGCTACGTTCGTCGCCGAACTTCGGCAGATGGCAGAACACTGCAACTTCGGCGCAGCTCTCAACCGCATGCTGAGGGACCGCCTTGTGTGTGGGATACGGGACAAAACCGTGCAGCAAAGACTGTTGGTGGAGAAAAACCTAACCCTGGAGAAGGCTGTCGAAATCTCAAGGTCGGCGGAAGCAGCGGAACGCAACGCGACCGAGATACAAAGAGGCCACGTGGACGCAACCACTTCGGGAAACCAAGATGGTACCACCAATCATCTCAAGTTCCACAGGAAGAAAAATGGTCAACAGGGACCTAAAGGCCAAAAATGGAAGGATCCAAAGGCCACAGCTAAAAAGAAGCCAGGACCACAAGATAAAGCAAGTGCCTGCATTCATTGTGGTTCCCGGGATCACAAGTCCCCGGACTGTCCGCACATCAACACAAAGTGCTACAAGTGCGAAAAAGTTGGACACCTAGCAAGTTGCTGTTTGTCAAAGACTGATAAGCCAAAGAAGCAGTTCACGAAACAAGTGAACGTGCTGGAATCAGTTGGGGAACCATCCGAGTACTACTTGCATGCATTGCAAGCAAAGTCAACGGTGAAACCAATCACTGTAACATTCATGGTAAATGGACACTTCAATTGAGATGGAGCTAGATTCAGGATCTCCTGTCTCGCTGATCTCCGAGGAAACATACCTGAGCCATCAGAGAAGTCTGCCTAGACCAGCTGAAACGGACATCAAGCTCAAATGCATCCGTGGACCCATTCCTGTGCAAGGAACTTTGACTGTGGACGCAAGTCTCGGTGAGACCAAAAGTCAACAGACACTTCTGGTTGTTTCTTGCAAGAGCCCTAACCTTTGTGGCAGGGACTGGATGGCAGCATTTGACCTGCTTCCACGGCAAGTAAACTCCACTCAACTGGGAGAAACTGCAACCTACCGAGGGGTACTGGAAACACTCCAGGAATTTGAAGAGGTCTTCAAACCAGGTTGCGGTGCATTCAAAGGACCACCGGTGCATGTGGACGTTCTACCTGACGCTCAGCCACGGTACTACAGAGCCTGCTCAGTACCATATGCACTGAGGGACAAGGTGGAACTTGAAGAAGGCATCATCACGGCCATAGACCACTCTCACTGGGCATCTCCCATCGTACCAGTGCTAAAAGCCGCTGGCAAAAGTGTCAGGATTTGCGGAGACTACAAGTTAGGTGTGAATCCTGCAGTGATGACAACCCAGTACCCACTGCCCAAAGTGGAAGACATCTTTGCTTCGCTGCAAGGAGGAGTCAGGTTTTCGAAACTAGACTTCCGTGAGGCATACAACCAAGTACTCGATGATAAAGAAACCAGCAAGCTCCTGGTCATCAACACACACCGAGGACTGTTTGCTTACAACCGTTTAGCATTTGGCGTGTCCTCGGCTCCGGCAACTGCTCCAGAATTGTCTCTTCACCCCTCCTGGGAATACAGAGGTCCAGTCTTGCTTTCATTGGATAAGCCAGCATATGTTTTGCTGGAGACGTTCCGTTCGGACGGGGTGCTCGGCGATACATGAGCAACCATTGAGCAAGTCGGAGCTTGAGGTGAAGAGACAATTCTGGAGCAGTTGCCGACAGAATCTAGGCAACGGGCCGAGCAAGAAGAAAAGGAAAAGGGATTACGCCACAAAAAAAGGGAACAAGGTAGCTGTTCGCAATTTCGGTAAGGGACCTCGATGGTGGTTGGGCGAGGTAGACAGCACTACCGGATCATCGATTGTGACTGTGTCAACTCCGCAAGGGCAAGTGCGCTGCCACAGTGACCAAGTAAAGCCGCACTTGACCCCTTTAGCATCAAGTCCTGGGAAACAACTACCACCTGAACAGGACCAAGGTTACGCCACGAGCGAAGCAAGGACAGCGGAGAGTTCAAGGACGCCCAATATGAGACGACCTACATGAACTGTTCGCAAGCTCCTGAGATTCACATAAGTAACCTTTAATAAGAAGGTAGCCCTCATTAAGAAGGGAGGAGTGCTGTGTACGCCCTCACTAGATGGCGCCACCGACCCGCTCCGCAACGACTGCGCCGAGGAAGGCTACGAAACTCTCGTCAGAGAGGGTGACTCTGGGACCGCGCCCGTCGGTCGAAGGCTGCTGCCATGCTGGCCGCTTGTTGTAAATAAAGTATTGTTATACCCGAACCCCGAAGTATATAACACAAGGGAACCATATTTATGATCACTAGAGGTATGGTATTTTCAGTGCATAAAAGTGCAGATCAGGTGAATGGCCTGTCCATTATTTATTAACCCTTTATTGACAATATGCAAAAATTGCTTAAAACATTTATTTTTTAAGGTCATAGCTTTGTTGCCTGTGCAACACCAGGCATTAGTCCAAAAGTGGCTTCCTTGCACAACCTTTGTGAATCACAATAAAATGTCGATATTTGTACATACGATAGCCTGAAGCAAAATGGTCGCCTATCGTAAAATGTTAGTGGCAAGAGAAAAACACTTACTATCCATATTTTTCGCCGTCCGACGTTCTCAATTGCCACGTATTTGCACGCCAAACTTTTTCTTTTTTTTTTTTCAGCTATTTGCATATTTTTGAATAGATGCCATTGTATTTTGATCTTCAAGACTGTTGCCAGACTACTGGATTAAAGAAACTCAATAAAACCGTAACTATTAAGCGAAAAAAAGATTATTACGTGGTTCAAACAAATTATTACGTGACCTGTAGGCAACATTCGTCAACAAAGGGTTAATTTGCTTTACCCTTAAGGCTCAACAATATGTACACAACTAGGACCAGGCATGCCCCTGGATTCAACCACAGTTACACAAAATTAGCCTCCATGGAAGACTATCGGTGAGAGTGGACCAGAGAAAACACAAGCAATGACGTCTTCACTTTCAACACACTTTGATGGAGTGTTTAAGTCCACTACAAATGCCATGGTCAATGGATGCTTGGTGACTACCCTATAATGGGGAATTTTCTTGATGGATTTGATGCACTCCATGATCGTCCCTTTAGAGCACTCTATGCTTGCACACACGAGAAGATACCAGAAAAAGGCGGTCCATAACAGCTCTAAATTCACCGAGGGAATTCCACATTAAAAAAAAAGTATTGCACTGGTAGGCATTGTTTCCACAAAAGAACCTATGACACAACGTCCACAACAACGAGGGTCCTACGGAAGAGTGGATTCCGCCGACTAGTCTCGACGGAGGAACACCATCCTCGTTTTCACGGTTCTGCGATACACGGCCCACCCGGCGAGGACGGCGGGAAGGCAGAGCGCGGCCGACACCACTTGGAAGATGAGGCGGGGCGCAAACACTGCCCACACCATAAGGTGGCGTCGCAGCAGCAAGCAGGAGCCCATCGTGCTGCACACCTGCACGCCAGGAAAACCGGAAGACATTGGGCACCTCTTGCTTCGCACGTTGGTTGTTCTAGTGCCCCTAAATTAAGCTACGCTTGGAACATCGGCACTTCATTCCCGAGAGAGAGACTTCTACTTCGCCTTTTACACGCACCATTGAACTTGCCATTCGCAACCGATGATCGGCAGTCGAGGTTCGAACTCCTGACGTCGCTTCGAGGCGAACCCTGGTGGCAACGACATGCAGGAGAAACGACCACGACGGAACGTCACCGAAACATGTTGGCCCCAATTGGTGATGCTAGTTCGGAAAGCTCGGGCAAGACTGTCTCGCTCCGTCGCGAACGGTTCTAGAGTTTTGGAATAGCAGGAAACACTTTTCCCTCCAAAACCTTAGAACCGTTCTAAAATTTTTGGAGGGAAAAGTGTTTCCTGCTATTTCGGACAACTGGCAACAATGACACGGTGGCCACGGGAAAATTGGGGAAAAAGTGCCGATATCCGAAGCGTAGCGGACGTTCTTGAACTTTTTGATCTCGAGGAGCCTCCGTCTAGCTTCCATGAGAGCCAAGAAACCCTCCTAGACTCAGCATTGATGCAATAAAGCGGTACAAAAGCACAGAGACCTTGTAAACAAGAAGGCACATCGTAGGGGATGCTTGGGTCATGATTATTTATCAAGGAATGGCTGATCTGTTAAGATAGTGCTTAATCTGGAAAAACTTTCAGCCTTTCCACTCTGGAGAAGAAGAAAGACCAGCGAAGCTGTACTATGGTGGGAATGAAGTAAGGGCCGGCCGCAAGTCGGCAAGCCAGAGTGGAAAAGCTGGAAAGGTTTGATATCTTGTAGACCCTGGGATTGTTCCCCATCTCAGGGTCCACAAGAAGTCAATTCATTACCAGCTCGCTTGCACTCTATCACTGCTTGGAAAGGCTGTGCCATCTATGAGCGACGGCGGCAACCAGACAACCGGCAAGCCAGTTGCCTGGTTGCCACTGTTGTTTATAGATGACAGTAGCTGTCCAGAGTTTTGTGTCATCATTTGTTTACTCATGGACACGATACTGGAAAACTAGCCCTTTGACAGCTCCGCTGTAAAACACTTTACTTCGGGGCAGGGACAGTTGAGGAAATTTGAGAGCTCTGGGAACCTTTGAGGGCACCCTGGGGAACCTTTGAGGTTTCTCGGGAGTACCCTTAAAGGTGCTTCGGGGAACCCTTGAGGGTGCTCTGGCGAACCCTTGAGAGTGCTTTGAAAAATCCTTGAGGGTGCTTGAGGAACCCTTGGGATGCTCCAGGGAGCCCTTTAGGGTGCTCTGGGGAACCCTTGAGCATGCTCTGGGGAACCCTTTGCAGAACCCTTGAAAGTGCTCGGTGGAGCCCTTGAGGGTGCTCTGGGGAACTCTTCAGGGTGCTCCAGGGAACCCTCGAGGGTGCTCCAGGGAACCCTTGAGGGTGCTCCAGGGAACCCTTGAGGGTGCTCTGGGGAACCCCTGGATTCTTACATACCCAGCTTGAGAACCCCTGCTCTAGAGGAAGGAAGGAGGAGGTTACTGCACCTGAAGCAGGAGCAGGGCAGAGTAGCAGGTGGCGGTGCGCACCATCTCTTTCCGGTCCAAAGGGGAGGCAACCAGTAGAGGCAGGCTGGCAGCACAAAGCAGGGGGCCCGCAAAGGTGTTGGCCAGCACCTTGAGCATGCCCAGGGCTGCGTGGGGGCCCCTCCAAGCGGGCTCCCACAAAGGCCGCCTTCCACTGCACCGTCGAGAAGGTCGTCTGGTGGCCCGTGGCAAAGAAGCCCAGCTGGCCCAGCAGCAGCCAGCTCAGTGCGGGGCCCCAGGGGTCTGCGAGGGGCGACGGATGGCTGCTCGATGCCGTCCCAGCAAAGTGCCTAGGCAGCTTTGACAGTCGGCGCGGCTCTCTCTCCCGGCGGCTAAAATAGCCTCGAGAAGGATTTTCTGGCCACATGACCGGCTTGAAGGGCAGGAAGTGCTTAGCATTCCAGCCGATTTTGTTAAAAAACGTAAGCCTTGCCCGTCATTTTTTTTTTTTTAATTTTTGCTTAACACAACTTTTTTTGAGAAATAACTTTACATGCCGCTTCTAAAGTACATAAAGGCAGTTCACCCACATTTGAAGACTCTTCTCTCTTCTTCTGCTTGCGGAAGCAGATTTAGATAACTGAAGCAAGGACGCAATTACGGCAGCCATTTACCTGCCTCGGCGTCGTTTATTTTGTGCCGCATAAATGAGGCTGGCACGGCTCCCACAGTACACCAACGCCGTCAAAGCTACCTGCGCGAGCGCACTGCTTCCTTTGGCATCTCCTTCGCGCGAGAGCACGGGCAAACGAGACAGCTACACCAGCCTCAATAATGTAGCGGGACATAGTCAACGCAGACTCTTCTCACAGGTTTCTCGTCGCAATTTGTCGACGCAATGTGTCACCACTCAACGACCACTTTCGATTTACGGGTGGGATGGGACGGTAAAGGCGCCGGCCGAAGACACGTTTCCCTGCGCTGTAGTCCCGACGACCACAGTCGCCGACGGGGGCGGAACGGCGGGGAGAAGTTTCGGTCGTCCCGCCTCCGGCCCGAGCTTCCTGTCTTCAACATTCCCTGGGCGTAACAGAAGTCTCGTTCGTTCCCAAATTTCTTTTATAACAGATGTAGCATCCTTTACGTGGTGTCTATATTATGCCAAAAAATACTGATAGGCCTCAAGTATGATGGTGTTCCCAGTTCACCTTTCCTACGGGCCTGTTGGGGTTGTACAAAGGAGCAGACGCATCCGGCAACTTTCTCCGCGGTGTCTTCTCCGAACGCGCGTCTGTCCATTGGGTTCTGCGACCTATCTGATTGGTTGGTTCCCGACGTCCGCAGTGCGTATCTGGCACTTCGATTTGTCCCTAGGCGCGGATTCTTGAGCTCTTCAATGAACAGGATCCCTCCTGCCCTTGGCATAGGTGAAATAAAGCGGTACGGGAGACTGCAGGCCTAGTAATCAATAATGCGCACATTGAGCGTGTTTGGCTTACAGTTGGCTGTAAATGAGCGACTCAGATCCGCTAAAATAGCGCTTAAACTGGACAAACACTTTACATCAGAGACGGGGACGGTCGAGGAAATACGGGAGCGCGGGGAACCCAAGAGGGCACCCTGGGAAATGTTCCTAGGGACCCAGTTTTAAAGCCCAAGCCCTAGGAAAAACTTGCCCGTAGCACGAAGAAAAGATTCCAGACAGGGGAATCTGAGGACTGCCCTTACCCGAAGGCTGGAGCACGTCCCAAAGGCGGGCGCAGCCCAGCGCAGACGCCGCCAGCAAGCAGAGGGCAGGCACGTAGCTCTCGCCCGCCAGCGCAAACAGCGGCAGCAGCGCACCTGCGGGTGCAGCAGCTGGCCACCGAGGGTGGCGGGAGGGCAGGCAAGGGACAGCACCAGCACCGACAGCGACAGCACCATCGTCAAGTTCGGAAGCAGCTCCTGCAATTGTGCGGTGGCGCCGCATCAATCGTCGGCACCGGACACGTCATGAAGTTCGGGAACTAAAAGTGCTCGTTACAGATGTAGGCTTGAACGAGTTTCTTGATGCCGGTTTTGGTGCCGGTTTTGGGACAGTGGCGGCCACTCTAATACGAAGTGCACTTCGACTGAGGAACTGCCTATGGACAATATGCAAAATAGCGGCACCCCTAGCGGTTCAGGTGCACTCTGAGAGCAGGAGACTATGAACGGGTAGTTTCGCGGTTTGGCTGGGTTGTGCATCTTTAGTGCATCTGCCGTCTGCTCTCGTCTCCACACCGCCATCGCTCACGTCGCCACGGATTGCTTCACACTTACACGTGATGCAGCAAGTACC
>JAZHYW010033722.1:0-19061 GCA_037355805.1 Ixodes ricinus | reverse complement strand
GGCACCGAGAAAAGCACTGTGACGAGTCTTGCAAGTTTGCTGTTGTGGGTCTTCGTCATGAACAGACTGTCGACATCAATCCTCATTCCTGTTTCGTATTTTTTTACGAAGGTTTGCAACGGGAGCCAGCTGGGCAGGCTCCTCGTCTTCGTGATGAATTGGGTTGAAGACACTGGATTCTGGATCATATGCCTCGTCATGGACAACCACAAGATGAACATGAGCGCTACGAAAATCCTCTGTGGTGCATCCTCACCTACCAGATCGAACATCCTCACAACCCTGACAGACACTTTTTTTTCTCAGTTTTGATTCCTGCCACATTTTGAAAAAGCAGTGCGTACGGGGTACTCTGGGTGATTTCTTCATGGTCCCGATTAGCCTGAAAATTTTCTAAACACACTAACGAACATCGCTGAAATAAGTATCCCAAATATTAGGTCAAAATATTTGTTTTTGCAAAGTTATTGAATTTACAGTGTTTGGTCCTCACCTTGTTTTTCAAACTGAGTCTATACTGGCAACAACGAAAAGTGATGCCAGTGGAAGGCATGGGGTTCACTCTTTGGACTGTAGATTAAGTTCCCAACTGGTTCCAAGAAGTTTCATGGTGTCAAGTGAATGCTTTGGAAGCTCGCTCCAGTACCCGCTCACCAGCACAGAACAAATGCTGAGCAACGCAATATCCCGAGTCATCGCCCACCCCTGCCGCCTGAAATTCATAGAAAAAGTGGGGTGGGCCATGTCTCAGTGGGTGATGCACAAGGATTAATAAAAGCGGAGAAAGCCGGCCAGTTTTCTTCTCCATATCTAGCGCTGCTACGCAACAGATACATTAAACTGAAAAGTCGATTTAGTTGTATTGTTTTATAGAAAAAATGCTCACAAGAAGAGCTGTTTTACTACCGCGAAGTCCGTTGCTTGCATACGCGCTAGGAACGCCACCGATCTGCATAGAGCACGAACGTTTGTTCCGTGAAAAACACGTCACCACTATGTTCTCCTATGTTAGTAAAAAAAAAAAAAAAGAAGAAGAAAAGAAAGAAAATTCCGCAAGAAAACAGAAAAACCAACCAGGCGCAACGAGCGAGCGAGCGGACCAAAGAAGCGACGAAGAGCGATGCTGGGAAAGCGGAAAAGCCGGCGATCGCGTGGCAAATACTTTGGCGTCGGGCCAAAGTCGGGCGCCTTGTCAATCGCAAGCTCTTGCGCAACTTTCTTGTTTTTTGCGCGCACATGCGTGCGTCCGTGCACGGCGATGCTATCAATAAGGGTTTGGGACGCTCTACTAACGCCCGTGGGGCGTTCCAGAAAAGCTTTATTTACCTGTTGGCTTTGTCTAAAACATTGCACAACCGCGGTCGCGACGTGCGGGAAAGAAGGCGCGGTTCGCGGCGACCTTACTTCGGCGGAGACAGACTTCGACCTTACACTCCGCGGTTACATCCCAAAATATGGGGCGTGCGCTTACCTCGCGATTCCTGGCTGGGTTAATGCTTGTGTTATCTTTCCGATTCTTTTTTTTTTGTCGGATCGATATTTTTGTAAGCAAAACAAACTTTTATTTTGTTATCTTCATCGTTTTCTTTTCGCATGGATACACTACCACTTCGGAGTCGCTCACGCGAAAAATGCGTAAGCAAAGAGGGGCCTTTCTCTCCGTTTTACTTGTCACGGACGTCCTCCAACTGTAAGGTCCATGGCCGCGTCATTTGGGTAGGATAGAGTTTCAGGATCGTGAGTCCGCGTTGAAGAATTTGAAGGGGTGGGCGATGACTCGGGTGTTTTTTTAGAAATCGATATTGGCTCAAAATTGGGGTAGGTGATGACTGGGGATGGGCGATGACTCGATATTACGGTAGTCTATTCTTTAGACTGCTTGCTCGAATGGCAAGCCGCTGGCGTCACAGCAGGAAAAGTGCGGGTATATTGAAATGTTGGTTTCTGCAACGTTTTATTAACCAATTTCACACACCATTGTGAATTTCGTTATACTTATTAGCAGGCCGGATAGCCGCCGAGGATTAAAAAATATAGTTAGTTGGGGTACCTAAAAAAAATTGCCAGAGTACCCCTTTAAAGGAGGGTATACAGACGAGCAGAAAACCTGGAACCGGCTGGCCAGTGAGGTTTCTGAGCCGAAAATGATGTCCGAACGATATTGAGAGAAATGATTGTCAAGAGCGGCTTGAGGTCTTCTCTCCAGATGGACTGCTTCTTTAAGGCACCTGAAGGATCAAGCGAGACTTATCTTCCAACACTTCATTCGCAGCCTTCGCAACGGTAGCTTTCATGGGAAATCTGTACCGTTCGTTCATACGTCGCGACACGAGCAACAAGACTCGGCACACCTGCCAAATCTTCCCAGATGTCCGGCATTACAATGATCCGGAAGACGCTCGGCTAGAATGGCCTGAAACAATACTGCCAATGTACCTTGAGGAGCTGGGCAAGAAAGCAAACACCCCACGTCAGTTTCTGAGTAAGGAAACTTGCGAGGCTCTGCTTATGACCTCCTAGTTGAGCCGTTGCCTGCGTCCAGTATCTCCTCATCGAGAAACACTACTTGTTCGTCCTAACATGAAAATGTAGTAGCGACCCAATCGAATCGTTCTTCGGGACTCTTAGACAGTTGTTGTTACGTTGTAATGACCAACTCATCGTGTGGTCTGCTCTGGCAGGCTTGGAAAAGATCCTGAAGACTGGTATTGCGATGGCCTCGCAGTCCAGCAGCATTGTTCACGCATGCGACGCCCCTGCGCAGCCTCCAAGGACTTCTTGTTGTTCAACCGCCAGCATCGCAAGAACAAGTGGTGAAGTTTTCAAGGAAGCGACTTTTGTTTTGGGACGATTGAAGACATTGGAAGTTGAAGCATGCCTACCAACGCTGCAACTTTCAGCAACTGCACGTGTTGGCGGCTATGTAGCCCGCATGGTTGGCGAGCAAATGGGCTGCGAAACCTGCTGTGCAGTGACGTCAAAGCCAAAGTGCAACCAACCTTTGCAGAAACTGGCTCAGTACCAGGACAGAGGGAAGACTTGTGTATCCGTCGGATAAGCTCCTTGATGTGCTGGACACTCATGGAGTTTGTCAATGTGACGCTAAAAGCTTACCCAAGGCTCGGAAAGCCTTTGGCGGTGCTTCTCAAGCATGGTGTTCGAGCCGTGTCCTCATCGCCACTTGTGAGGTGCAAAGAGGGGACAACGACCACAGGAAGAAGTTCGGAGCATTGATGTGCATGAGGCTCATTGAGTCACTACTTGTAAATTTCACATTCCTAAAGACGGACGAGAGTGGTGTTTACAAGGCATTTGCCAAGAAGCCACTGTCGCACAAATATGTGAGGCTGTAAGCTTGAACTGGAGACTTGCACGCCTATGAAATTGGCATGTAGAATAAACTCTGGGCATCTCTACTCATGTAATTATGTCTCGATCCTATTTGAATTTCCTCTACTCTAATTCCATGATGTTTGCCTGTATATGGATAGCATAGAAAAATCTCCATAATGTAATTTATTCTCTCTTGCCGTGCACTTGTAGAGAGCCTGTGAGCATTCAAAGTTATATCAGAGGGTGGGCAATGTGCATCTCTCACCCTTATCAGCTGTTCCTGCTCACAGCAAATGTAAATTTTTATTTTCCAGTGAAGTTGATTGCTATTTATCTTTCATATAAATCAGTACAAAAAGATACATGTATGAAAGAAAAAAATCGGTGTTTATGTTTTGTTGCATAATTTTTCAGCTGTAATACACACAGGTAGTTCTAACATCAGTGCAGCCCACTAATAACGATAATGAGAAAACTCGTAATTTCCAATCGTTATAAGTGATTATTGTTGCATCTGGACTAGAAACTGATTATTTCGTCTAGAAACTCTAGGAACTGATCGTTATAAGTGGTACATCATTATATGTGGTATCACTTAAGTGGGTTGCAACTCTGCACTGAACTGTGGCACCTAAATGGAAGTATGGCACACTTTATTATTTGGCATATTGAATTGAATCGAATTTATTTCTGCCATATTAGTGCCGAGGACACCGGACAAAAAGCCCTCCATGGGGAGACTTGACAGGGTCCGGTGCCCCTTGTAGGTACACATCGCGACACTGTTAGCGCGAACACGACATCGGCGCATTTTCGCATTTTGCTTCTAAATAGTATTAGCGAGCACGGAATTTTATCGCTTACATTATAAATCTAAATAAGCTCTTTCCGTAGCAACAACAACTTGGATGACGATCCTTTGGTTTCCAGAGAAAAACTGGAAAACCGGCGATCGTTTGTTCGACGCATAACAGTGTCGCGCTCTGTACATGACATTGTTTATAAATGAAAACAAAAGGGAAACAAGAATATGTATCTAAACATTATGTTTGTCACGACATTGTTACATTAGGTCACTTTAAAAATATCCAGGCTGTCCAAATCTTAAGCTTGTTCAGAGTCTGGTTGTACGCCACTCGCGTAACGCTAGCAAGGGGGGGGGGGGTTTAAACGTAAGAAATACAAAATTATCCTCTATTATGTTTGCCTCTTATAAAGATTCCGGTGTTCAAAGCCTCTGATGCTTTAGTACACACAACATTAAAAACAATAACGACGTAAAAACACCAGCAATCCCAGTTGGCTCATGCAGTCACTTCTTTTAAACGCCTTGCGTCTGTCGTGTCGTCTGCTACTGATCCTCTCGGGGTGGCGCCCCCTAACGCGTTGTGGCGACGGCCCGCAACTTCCTTGACGGCCGGGCCCCATTGTATTTGGCGCCGCCTGCCAGGCACAGAGGATACAGGAGGCTTTGGTCTAGTCTGTGCTGGGTTGCTCAAGAACGGATTGCGACGCAGCCGCACAAGCGAGTGATTGCTGGTTTTTACTTTTTATTTTACTACCAAATGAACGGCCCTCGTTTCATCTTCTAGCGTGGTGGAACGTGCTGACCGGGAGCGTTAATTAGTCAGTGGGAGTTTTGAGTTTGTCATCACTCTGCACATGTAAAACATGCCGACATCGTATTTGTGCTGTGTCGCATAGTGTTGAGTAGAATCTCCCTATTGTGCAACCGGGTTTTCAGGGAAAATGTCTAGATGAGACGTTTTCACTAAATCATTGTGTATCTCAGATGTACCAGTATTACCAGCATTCTGAAACTTTGCTTCACTACACCCACGTCATTGCTGTATCGGTCTTCTTTACACCAAAGGCTCTGCTGTTATGAGTATGAAATGACAGCAGTTCTTAATAAACTGCAGTGGAATCTCATTAATCCAGACTCTCCGAATTCAAATTTCAGGATAATTCATACTAACATGCAGGTCCCGTCCTATGTATTTCTAGGGAGTAAACTCCTGGCAATTTAAGCTTTGCATTATTCAAACAAAGTTTTGCTCCCCTCGGGTTCAAATTAACGGGATTCCACTGTAGCAAGTGAAAGCACACAAAAGCAAGAGTATCTCGGTATTACTCATGTATTGTGGACGGGGCTAGCTTGGCATGTACAAGACTTTTGACGCTTGCTCTCATTGGAAGCAAGTGTAGAAAGCTTGTACAGTGAATACCCTCATTGCCTCGAGTAAGTTTGATCAGTAGATCTCTTCTGGTATCCTATGTCTTGTATGGGGACATAGGACGCCATCACATACTGTCAATAGACTTGTTATCAAACATTAGTCCTACAGTAACCACCGGGGCCTGTGGTGACATCTCGTAGGATGGCATAACGAAAATAAGGAAAATCGAGTGGTATTTGTTTACTCAGTTATCTTTGTGCAGTTGTAGCTTGTGAAAGCTTAGCATTTTAAAAAGCAAACCCGAGACTGATAGAAGGCGAAAGATTCAAAAGTGTAAGAGACAGAAACGTCACGATAAATAGCATTTATCCACTAATCTTTGCGGTTGTAGTACAAAGATGTTCTGGTTCTAGGCCGTTTGGTACGGGCCACTGGCCTTCTAGCACACCTCAACCTCAATGTGAAATAAATATTATTATTATTATTATAAGACATCTTGAAGAAGCAGTCCGAGTGCAGATCATTTGGGAAGCCAAAAAATATAAAAATGAAGCAACAAAAAAAAATTTTTTCTCCCACACTTTTGCGCTCATTTTTCTTTCGATGAGATGCGACGTTATGAGCTAGAAACATGTTTTTTCTTCCTCTCCTCAGGTGTCGCTGCACAACAACCAAAACCCAGAGTGCGTGTTGCGCGCCGAAGCCACCTTCATCGGCCACCAGGCCAGAGTCGGCTGCCTCTCAACCTCGTTCGACGGCCTTCTTCCTGGTGTCCGGGTCGGATGACACTACCGCCCGCATTTGGGACGTCCCATCGAAGCAGTGCATCCACATCCTCCACCACAAGGGGGCGCTCACCAACGCCTTTATCGCGCTTACTCCAGCGGCGCTGACGCAGGCGACAAAGGCGGCGCCACCGAGCCTTCCACTGACCACCTTCAAGCGCCTCCATGCAGGCAGCGAGGGACGCCAACGGAACGGCGGTCAACGCCGGCCGCGCGTCGACGGAACTCTGGCTGTCGTCGCTCGCTGGCAGGGCGGGGGAGGATACCGTCTGGCGGAGGAGTGCGCGAGGCGCTGTCGCCGGGTGCGACGCCGGAGGAGAGCGAGATGGAGGTGGCAGACGGCGCAGGGGAGAAGGAGGCACTGAAGGAAGTGGCTGCGCTGGAAGCAGGTCAACAGGCAGTTGTACAATTACGCCTGGAGCTGCGTGCTCGGCCTGCAGGAACCGCCCATGAAGCCTCGGTCCTGATCAGCTTAATAAACGGACGTGCACTCTGCCTGTTTTGTTTCCCCGCGTTTTTAAGTGTGTCGCATTTGTAGGGCAGCCTCGGGAATTTTGCGCCCGTGAAGTGTAACCTTTAAGATTTCACAGTATCGTCTGACATTCGGGACGTCGTATCAAAAGCGTTGTAGGCGCATGGTATTTATAGGTATTGTGTGACGTCACTAGGCATTATGACACGATGTCACATAAATTCGACATCATGACATAACTTTCTGATGGTGTTATCCTAGTGCTACCGAAACATCTACGGAGTACCATATGATTGAGAGAAAATGTCGGAGCTTTCTGCTTGGCTGATGTTGGCACCTGGAAAAAGAACTAGAATGTATACGGGGCTGGGTAATCTATCGAGGCAGTGAATTGCTACCTACTTTTGCTAGAGCTTTCTACAAATAACTTGCAGCGCGACTGGGACAAGATGAGACAGAGGAGGAAACATGGCAAGCGTTGAAGTAGCAACTGATTCTATTGGAAGGAAGAAATACACATGATGCTGCTGCAGCTCGTGCAGGCATACCTCCAACCCTGGCACTTGTTCTACTCACACGATACCGGCTGAGTTATCCAAGGTCCAAAAGCTGATCTCGCTGCTCGTCAAAGTCACTGACGAGCAACGAGATCAGCTTTTGGATCTCTGATAACTCGGCCGGTATCGTGTGGAGTGAAAGAAGCGTCAGGGCCACGGAGGGTCATGCCTGCACGAGCAGTAGCAGCATCATGTGTATTTCTGTGTTTTAATAGAATCCGTTGCTAGTTTAGCCATAGTAGAAAAAAACCCGAGATCAAGGAGCTGAAAGGACAGAACAACCTCATCTCAGAACCAGTAGAACAATAATTTAATCTTGACACAGTCTTCATTCTTCTCTTCACGCTTCTGGTCATCAGTGACGCCACATTTGAAGGTATCAAGCAAAAGGATACGTGCATGACTGCAGTTTTGCTTGATACCTACAAATGTGGCGCCTGCTTGATGACCAGGGGATATGAAGGGAAGGAAGACTGTGTCATATTCAGTCATTGTTGTGCTGGTTCTGAGACGGTGTTCTGTCCTTTTACCAGCTCACCTGTGTCTTTATTCTAATTTCGCTTCTTCAGCGCTTGTCCTATGTTTTCTTCTCTGTCTGTCCTTGTCCCAGTCGTGCTGCAAGTTTTGATGAACTCTTACCAACTCGCCCAATTGTCTATTTTGCTAGCTTTCTACAAAAGATTTTTTTTTCAACCTTTAATAAACTGGGCAAAAAAACAAGTAATAAAAATGTTTGAAAATGCACAAAGTTTGGATTCGCACTGTAGTTACATCTTTACATATTCGCTGTACAGAATGGCACAGTACGAGCTAACCTTGTTACACATTTTTTTTTTAATCTCTTTTCCACTTGCCCAGGAAAAGAAAACGAAGGTGAAAAGGCTTGCGGTAACTGCGACGTCACGAAACCATTGTTGAGCATGACAAAGGGAATTTCGAACACATTTTTTTTTGAAGAGTGATTTGTACACTTGTGTGTGTGGCCAAATTGTTTTGTCTAAATCATAATTTTAGATCATGCAAAAAATCAGAGTCGATGTTAAGCTGGACGGACGAGCTCTTCATGCCAGCATCAACAGGCAGTGCCGCAAGAAATCATTGGAGTCGTCAAGGAGCGGGATTCGTTTTGCTGTCAGACGGAAACCGAAACACAAACCGCAACGCGTGAACATTTTGTTTTTTGGCTACTTGAGTGGCTCACTTTGTCTTCTCTGAATCCGAATCCAATGGCTAGCACGTGCTTTTTGTGCCTGTCACGTGACTGTCTTGCAGTTCGTTCCTCGACCTGCCTCGACTTCTTTCCGCGTTCTTCTGTCAGCGGTGGCAGTGTCAGTTCGACCTTTCTTTACAATCAACCGCATTTCGAACGTTGAGAGGTTGTGCAGCATGCCCAACTCATGATTCTGCAGTCTTCCATCTGGCGCAAGACCCGTTCCCGATGGGCCACGGTCGGCAGACGTCCGCCGTGTTGGTGCAGGGGCCGAGAGCGCGCTCCTTTGAAATCCCTGCCCATCTTCCAGTTCCTCGAAGCCCAGTACGAAGCCAATGGGCTCGGGGTGAGTGCTCTTTAGCTCTTGCTCACACATTTGTCTCGTTCCTAAAACGTGAAATAAGAAAAAGAAAGCAGAAAAAATTGAGGTTTTGGAAGTTTTGGCATGGAAACACGTGCTCGTGTTCCATGGATTCACAGCGACCATGACAGGCTTGCAAGCGGGAGGCCGTGCCGGTGCTTGTTGTGTGCACGTGTGTTCTCTGCCCAAACGCTTCTGATCAGCAATTAAAAAAAAAAAAAGAGTGAAAAAAAACGTTTGTTATACATGATGGGGAAAACAGCTCAGAAAAACACGGACTACGAAGAGGAACAAACATGACAGGACAATGCTGTCGTGTTTGTTCCAATCAACTGGCCCAGTTCACCACCTCATTAAAGGGATTGTCCGGTGAAATTCTGTATTCGAGAAAACAATTGAATATCATAAGCTAATGTCTCGAGATCAGACTTGACGTGCGGTAGCCATGTCTCAATTTTATATGCCCCTCTGCAAGTGAGTAATTGAATTTATGCTGCTCCAACCGCATCTCCTCGCGTAAACGCTGCTTCTTCGCTAGGCAACATTTGAAGCAGGATCGCCACAAAAACACAAAGCAAGCATTTTCGTCTGCCCTGCCGCGCGCTTCGCTTTTGTTGTTGTGCCTCGACGTGTCTCCGTAGCTGGATGAGATTTTTAGCTGCGCGGCTGGGTGCCACAACCACCGGGCAGCACATGCGCGGCCGAAGACATGACGTTCCGCGCTTCTCCGCGAGATCGTGCAGTGACGGCCTGGGGTCGTATCGTCAGCCAGTGCGTAGGCACTAGGTTCCTCACAACAACTTGAGATCCCGCTTTTTGCAGCAATCATCTCACAGAAGAGAGCCAACGAGCTGAGCCTCTAAGCGCAGAGAAGGCTCAGCAAGCTGAGGTGTGATGCTGTGCAAACGATATTAAACTACGTACCATCCACCTCGCTCCAAATCGGATCAATCAATTTGATTGTGCAGCGAAACCGAAACTAGCAGCTAGGCCATCTCGGAAACGATGCCACGACGCTCGTATTTAGCACGCTGCGCAGCCAGTGATTCTGTTTGATCCGCCTCGTGAAAATGGGAGCGCGATCAACGATTCACGACGCGCTCGTCCTCCAAGCCGGGCGGATTCGCATATACACTTGAACGACTCGCCGCTTGTCCTCGACTCCGCGGACATCGCCTCTGAGAGGAACGACTCCGCAGCCTCACCACCGATCCAGCGTGATCCGGGCCGCTGACATGTGTACCCAGATGTCAGCTCGCGGCAACTTAGGGTGCCAGCTTCAGAGGCTGAAAGCTGCATCCTTATACTTTGCAAGCGCCTCTAGTTCGAGCAGGTGGTCGCCACAGTTGTGTTTGCGCGATCCATTATCGACACGCTTTTGCTCGAAGCTTGTGGCTGCCCGTGAGTAATTTCCTGCTAAAAGGCGTGACTTTTTGCACATGCTGGGGAACTGCATTAAAAGAACCGTATTTAAGTAGGGTACAGCCTAGAGACTATATAACTCGAAACAGTACAAGAGCATCCATCGACCAGAGCTTGTTATCCCGACCATCCGACAAACCCGTGCGCTTTGTGACGTTCAGGCAGCACCTCACGGATGCCAGCCATTGACACTGGCGAAATCTCGGGGTGCAAAGGTTTCGTACTACAGGCTCAAGGAAAGGTTTAATTAAGAACGGGAGATCATATATCAAAATAAAATGACGCTTGATCTACGTGAATTCGATCGTAACGAGCGCAAGAACTTAAGCTACTCTCCGGCTTCGACCGGACAATCCCTTTAACGTCTGTCGCTTGCGGAGTTCTTACGTACCACTGTTCCGAAGTCAATGCGCACGCTTGTGCGCTTGAGGTCATTAGATTCGTCTCATCTCCATTATGGGGTGCATGTAGCAAAATTGCTACATTTAAATTTGGTAGGTGTATATAAGGCTTAAATAAACGTCAGCTCATGGAGATTTTTTTTTTCTTTCGTTTGATTTAGGTAATGTCTTGCTCAAATTTTCGCATTTTTATCACCACCGCTAGCGCCACACTGTCCAGGAGTTTCAGCTTTCTCGCAAAGCGCAGTGTTATATAATTATAATAATATTAATATATAGGCTCAAAACCGGGTTTCCCTTGTCGCGCGTGGAAAATCGTCTCCCAGCTCGAGCTCATGGAATTGACTGGGCTACGGTGGCTTTTTGTTACTGTCAATTTCTTTGCATTTTTTCTGTGAGCGTATTTTGTTGGCATCGGGTACTACAAAGCTACAATAAATATCACCTGTTGAACCTGCAATTTCTGTAAAAAGTTGCTTGCTTTGGCGGTCTGCCAGTAGCTGCTCTGTTGTGACAGGCATGAAATCACCCAACGTATTAATCAAGTAGCACCGAAAGCACAATGTCACAATGACGGCACAATGTTTGTCATCCTTGTTTGAGGGGTGCTGCATCGCTGGATTATCTAAGCAAGCTCAAACAATATGCCATAACATTGTTCTTTTTTGTTTCCGGTCATGATTGGTAACCGACGTACGGACAAACTATCCATATCTCACTAGCGCATTCATTGTCCTAAACTTGATCATTTTTTGAATACATACATTACCTAAGCACTGCGTTCATGGGAGCTTTTCTTTTTAAATTAAGTAATCATGTGTTTGCTCGTTTCGCATATGCCGAACGAGCCCAGAGGGAACAGTCCCCTGTGTCCCAGGTTACTTTAGCGGTTCCTGCCAAACCATGCCCCATTTCCTTGGTCCCGCCCCTAGCTTTGTCTGGTTTCAGTCCAGCGGCAGTCAAAATGAAAGCTCCCAAGAAATTTGCCAAAAAAACATGGTTTGTTTTCTATTTCAAAATTTCACGAAAGGATGTGCTTTGTTTTACTGGGTGATCACTTCGCTCCCTTTGTTATTTCTGTGGTAACGAGTGGTGAAAAGTGCAAGAACAGCTGGTCCCCTTTTGTAGAAGAAAAGGCCCATTGGTGAAAGCGGTAACTGTTTTGTTCCTGTCCCACTCAACAGGCGTTGGTCACTCCTGCCTCTGCCACAAGGGGGCTAGGACGCTGGAAACCGCCTGGACACACGGCACATGTAGGTAAGCGTGTAAAAATTCATAATGTGGTTTTGTTCATTTTTTTTTTTTTTTTTGGTTGAATCAGATTGTTTATTTTGCATCTGAGTGTTGTGAATAGATGGAGCCACACACAAAATGCCAATGGTTGTTGACTTGTTTGAGTACAAGTCCCCACAACAGTGGTTCTCAAATGGGGCCTGTGGGCCTTCTTGGGGTCCCTGAAGGCTTTCTTAGGGGCTCTGAAGCCTTATGCCTGTTCACACTTTTTGCGACCGAGAAAGATCTAGAGAGACCAGACCGGCTTTTAAGCCTTCTGCATCTCTTAGGACCAGCCTGCTGCAGCGCATCCGGTCCCAAGAAGTCGCAAAGGGCTTAAAAGCCGGTCTGGTCTCTTTCGGTCTTACTCGGTCGCAAGAGTGTGAATGGCGCTTTAGACCAACAGATCAAATGATGGGCACCTCAAAATAGGGGACCCCCCCCTCCCCCTCCCCTCCCCACCCACCCACCCACCCCACCACCAGCTGGATGGGGTCCCCTATCACTTCTGCCGATCCAGAAGTGGTCCCCAAAACATCAGTGGCTGAGAACCACTGCCCTACAAAGTCAATTCGTTCTTGTCCTGGATCTGCGTTCTCAGAAATGCATGATAGCTCTTCTTGTATTTTTTTTTTTTTCATGGTTACATTTGATTTAATATTGTTATTGTCTACTTCCTTCCACTAGCATATACGTTTTGTTCAGCCATAGTGACCCAGCTTGCCAGAGCTGGACGAAGTCCTCTTTCGGGGTTGAACTTGACTTGGAGATTATCTGGCCGTTTTTAATTTTTACGTTGTTGTTTCCACTTAGAGAATTTTGGAGAGATTGTGATATCGTGATGGCAAAGTGTGGAAGAAAGCAACCTGATGCCACGAAATTACTTCTGGTGTGCTCTGCTAACTTTGGACTAGCTTCTTTAGCCTGATCGGGGTCGCTTCAAGAGGTCGGTGGTGCCATGAAACAAGCAGCAGGTGGCGACAGGCAGCCCAGTTGCTACCGCAGGAGTCGCGTTCACAAGGAAGGCTCTAAGGCGTACCTTTAATGTGGCTCAATTCGGCTTCCTGAATTGAATGGCAGCTGCTAAAGGAATTTGAAAGGGGATGCGGTCGTCCACATTTTGTAGACCCTCAGTTGTGGCTGGCGTCGGAGTGCTTTTGCAACATACTTCGTAGCCCACTTGTAATAATAGTTCCACTCGCACCAGTTCCATTTACTATACTTAATTTCACTGTAACTTGGCAAGGAGCAAACGCTACGGCCCCTTTGATCCAATTGGAGCAACGGAAGTGAAGCATATGACAGCAGTCACCAAAGGTACAAGGGCGAAAGCATAACCTGTTGTTGAAAGAGAGGGGAATTCAGAACTCCCCTTTTACCCGGACCATCTTTTGTGTGTCCAAGACACTGCCTTTCTCCCCTCGAAGATTAGCCAGTCACTCAAAATCGATACAAAATCAGCTCTCCTCTTTCTCCTGCCCGCAGCTTTGATGCCTAAACAGCGCTGGTCTCAACTAATGAGATATTGGGGAGAGATCGAGGAGGTGGGTGCTCCCTAGCGGCTGCCTTGGGAACTAACGCTGTGTGGCAAACAAGCCCTCTGACCGCAGTCATTAGTGCGTTTCGCTGCCATGGAAGGCTGATGATGGAGGGCTTGTGAAAGACATGCAACACTATTCTTTTCTCCTAGACGCATCTAGATAGGAGTAATCTAGTCCCCTCTTGCACTCAATGTCATCGAAGTCCTCTTGGAAAGCAAAATAAGCGCATGTGCAATCACGCATGCTGGATCGCGCATGGCCGGAGCAGCGTCCGCATTTTTCTGAATGATTCACAAAACACGCACTTCACTTTTCAGTTACCCTGTCTGTTGTGATCATCCTGACGACATCGGTGAAAGCAGGTGGTGTCTTGTTGAAGGAGAGGACGTGGCTCAACTGTGATCACGTCATGGAGTGCAGATTTGCACCAGAGCTGACGGCGGACAGTGACCGCATCGTCGCGTACGTGCTGCAGTCCTTCGCGCTGCATATACCCGGTTCAAAGCATGCTTCGAGCACTGCGGTACGCAGCAAGTGCGCACACCATATCGCTACAAACAAACGTGCAGCGAGCGCAGAAACGATGCGCCGTACGCTAGGCGAGAATTCTCAAGGCGTCGGAGTTGTTTCCTACACTGCGATTGTTTGTGGTGATGATGATAATGAAACCTTCGATGAGCTGATTGGCTCAGTGGAATTGTCATTTGCCAAGTTACAGCGAGATGGAGTCTAGTGGTAGCACTTATAATGTACCATTATAACATATAACTGATGCAGGTAAACCATCAGGTTTTGGATTAACCTTGATCTTTTTTTTAAGTTCCAGTCATTCGGGGAGCTCATCTCCTTTGCACTTTGTCCAGCTAAGAAACATTTACCTCAAAACAATGGTCCGTTTAGTGTCAGTGCGCGTGATCAGGCAAAATCTTAAACAATTTAAGCTCAGAACATGCGTGTTGTGGCCTAAATACATTTGCACTACTTAAAGGGACACTGACAGGGTATTTATGCTCTCCGAGGTTTTTGGTTGTACATAACATATGAGAGCCCAACTACCCAGAACAGAATTTATATGCTCGAAATTCGGTTTCTTCTCCGAAAACCGCCGACCGAGAACTGGCCGGCTTTAGTCGCGCTCACTCTCTTTTCCTTGGTCACAGGTTGTTTTCTAAGGTTTCGACGCGACCACCAAGTTTAGTCAAAGTCGTGGGTCATTGAAGGCACACAGTCAATATCAAAAATAGAAAACAATATGAAACCCGTTTTTTGTGGCTTCCAAAAGCTGCAAATACGTTGATTGAAAAAAAAAAGGTAGCACAGACAACCGAAGCATTCTGTGCGTTCACGGCATAATCCTCAACATGGCGTCGTCATGCGTATCGTGGACTAGCGGATGGCAGCGGACGACGGGCGTTGGACCTCTACTTCAGAACTGTCGTTCACGGTACCGACGAATTCCGTCTTTCTTCGAAAGAGAAATTTTGGACTGATCAAAAGAACTGATATTTGTACCGTACGACACACTCCCGACCAGCAAGCCGATTGCATCGAAGACGTCGCCGAGCCGTCGTCCCTCTCTCGTGGCCGAAGATATCACTCCGTATGCAGGTGCGTACTTGGAGTTGAATACGCACGCATACGGTTTCTTTACGAGGTGCGAATGTGGCCAATGCGTGGTGCTGCCCAACTTCAAGCCGGGAATGCATGTATTGAAGGGGAATCGGCAGTAAACCGCTCGACATACAGTCGACCGGCTGCATTACTACGCATGAAGAGTTCTCTTTCGATAGCTTCAGTGGAAAGACGCCCGCCTCACACGCAGCGGGCACAAGTTCAATCCCTAATGTAAGTGTACCTTTTTTTTTTTTTTTTGAGCATTTTGCAATGTTTACATTTCTTTTTTTTTTTTCAATTATCACTGAAAAAAACAATTGTTGTGGACGCATACGTCGCTGAACCAAATGGTATGGAGTTCCATTATTTGACACCTGCGAACTCAATGTAGTCACTGTCCACAAAGTGCAAGGAGCATATGAACTCAGGTAGCGTCCGCTTTCCGAGCTTCGCGATAACTGTTCTACAGGAATTGCAGCCAGCCATTGATCCCGACCCGTTGATCTTTCGGAAACTTGTGCACTCTGCGCACATGCCACTTTCAGATGCAGGACATGTGAGGCAACTCTTCACGCAACATCTTGGGAGTGTTCTCTTCGGAGTTGATCACGGGAATTCACCGCGGGCACTCACTACTAATTGTCAACACTTAAATGTACAAAACAACTCATCTTGAAGTACAGAACAGCGAGCGGAACAAACATAACTGCAAAGGAATCTCACGGCGAACAAATCCCGCTACGCATTTAGTCTGCTACAAGGCAAAGGAGAAGAAAAAAAAAAATTTGCACGGTTGGGTGTAGCTACGTGACTTCCGCCACTCACTCTATCCTCTCCACTTCTCCGTGCAGTGCGGGAATTTCGGTCTCGGTTTCGAGCAGTCATGTTTTTTGGCTTCATTAAAAAAATGTATGACTCTGTAGCAAAATATTAATTGGGTAGTATTCTGACACCATAATAAATCGCCTGACAAAAAAGGAAAAAAAATTTTGGGGGCTGTCAGTGTCCTTTAAGTGTTTTTTGGGGGTAGAAAGTGCATCTCGTGACATGCAAACAGTTAAAAAGTGTGCTCCTTTAGTGCGCCGTATCCCATTGAGTTTGTTATAGATTGATTGCCCCATACATCCTTGGGAACCGCTTTCTTTATTATTCACTTCGTGTCGGTGATACTGCAAGTTAAGTGTGACAGTCTTTTTCTTAATTTTTTTATTATTTTTAGGGAGGGTCCTCCAGCTCTTCGGACACAGACGACGCACATCAACGTTGTGGAAAACTTCAACAGACGTCGGCGACCCTCACCCTTCCCGCCCTCTCTCAGAATCCAGACTCGAGCTGTGAGTTTGCACCGCTCGAGCTCACGTTGAACCTCACGGTTGGACACTGTCAAAGCACCGAATTTCAGAAGTCTGCAGTCGGGATGGGGTCGTATGCTCACGCCGCATAAATTAGAACCTCGACTAGTCGCCGTGTTTTCCCGCAACCAACGACAACCTCTCGGCAGGCTTTGCCGAGATTGTCAGTTGAGGGCCGACAAAAGATTTTTCAACATCCCTAATTTTTGACCAAAGACATTTTTATACCCGGATAGTTTGGCAGTCTTTTCGAAGATTGCTGACAGTCCAGCAACCTTGACTGGTAGTCTGGCGACTGGTAAATGGTACATCCCCTCCGCCATCTTTTGTTGTTGTACACACACCAAACCACGACTGTCTTGTGATAAGATTGTGATTCTGCTGGCACAGTCGGTACATGTTTCATGCGAGTCGCAAGCTCCGTCCCTCCGCCGGACTTTCTCTTGCTACAATGTCTAACGGCTCTAGATTTTTACTCACTAGTCAGTGGCTTGCTTGTGCTTGCCAGCTTTGCGTTGCATACGCTTTGAGTTGACAGGTATACTGTAATTTGAATATGATACTGCAGGCTGGTGCAAAGTTCCCCTGTGAATGTCCGCATCGCGGGCAGTGTCGTGCTGAAACAGTGAACTTGAAGCAAAGGGTGAATGGTGTTTTGGTGACCTATTATAAAGTGGCCATGAGGTGGAAGATGATGAGAAACTGGCCTATCCTTTTCTTTTCTCATGGGATGGTGCATCCAGTGTTTATGGGGGTGGTTTCACGTGACATAATTATGGTTCGAAATCTCGCCAGACGCCATGTTGATGAACTGTGCACAGGGGCGCAGCCAGGGGAGATTCAGCCCCCCCCCCCCTCTTTTTATTGGGAATTCAGCTGTCCCTATAATATGCACATCTATTTTGACCCCCCCCCTCCTCCTCTCCTCACCCCAAGTCATGGACATCCCAGCCACCTCAGCCCCCCCCCCCTCTCTCCCCCGAAAAAATTCCTGGCTACGCCACTGACTGTGCCCTATTTCTTTTGCAGTGTTTTCCAGCATGCTCAAAGTCTTTGCATCTTGATCGACTACTATGTCTGGCAGAGTAGACGGCATCACAACGGAGAACTGTTTGGCAACCGGTTGTTACACATACCGGTCTCTGTTCGGAGTGCAGACAAGCTGCATTTGAGAAATCGACTCGGTGGCGGCCAAATGGCTCCAGTAGATGCCGCTGGTCCAAAATGAAAAAAGGAAAAAGAAAAGTAAGCATGGGTTTCCGCAGACCAAATACGCTCTGTGGTCTAATTAGTTCGAATCACAGACAGGATTAGAATTCACATAAATGCTTCGCCCACTGGTGTAATGCGTCTGCTGCAAGTGCCCCCACTGTCGAAAAGTAGTAGCGTCTGCTTTGCAACACAGTGACATTGGCAGCTTCACTTTCAATCAAAGGCAGAGGGAGCGAAGCTCGCTGCTTTCGCATGGAACAATGTCGTCTTGAGGGTGGCAAAGTCGCCCGTAGTTATTTCGCACGGGGCAAAGTGCTGGAAGATTTTCACCTCAAGTTGTCGCAAGGTGGGCAAGATACTATGCAGTGACAATGGTAGGATCTGCAGGCAACTGCTGCCTACCTGATTTATCATCCGACTGATCACAAACGGCGAGACTTGGTGAGGGTGCCAGTTTCATGGATAAATAAATACTACTTTGAAGGCGTCGTATTAGTAGGCATCTTTCTCTTTATTGAAGTCAGCAGGGACAAAAACCAGAGTCCGATGAGGCTGCATGGTGGTGGCGCCACTCGAGCATTTCACGCAGGGTACCGCATACGGCGACCGCGGCCTTGTTGCGCCACCGTGAATTTGCCGCGAAAGTAACGCCGCGACCTCCACGACGTTGCAACAAACCTTGTCCCAGGGACAAACACTAAACAAACAAAGAGATGCCATCGGGCGTAGAGGAAACTTGAGCTCATCTGGGCAGGCAAGGCTTTGGCAACCGTCCAAGCTGGGGCACTGAGCACGCCGACGGCAATTGTTGGACGACGAGAGGATCGTTGAATTCTCGCACCGTGCAGTAAACCGGATACCGGCTCAGCTCTGCGATATTGAACCGGGTCACTCAAGAAGCCGTGTCGCCTCGGCGGAGTCGACGTTGAAAACGGCGCTACCACATTGAAAATGATAGTCTCATCCATGGCGTCAGTGATGTGAAAAAAGTGTGGAAGCCGGTTGGGTGATGGAGTGGATATGAATCTTTTGAGGCGCATTTGCAACTGAATTTTTAACCCTGTCGCCTACTGTAGTGAACATACGCCGTTTTCGAATTTGACTTTCTTTTTCTTGTTGTTTAGCTTTGTGCGAAACAGGAGCTCCATGCGAATCTCTGATCCAAAGCTCAAGGAAGCGAAGCTCTCGGAGAACTCTGTGGAACATCAAGCGGTGCATTGAAAGTGGCTGGAAGGATGCAGAATGTTTGAGATCTCTTCCGTTGCTTTGTTGCACGCGGCATGTTTGTCGAGTGGCATTCTTGTGTCCCATATATACAAGAACATCAACCTTGTGAACTGTGACATGGC
>JAZHYW010033721.1:0-24555 GCA_037355805.1 Ixodes ricinus | reverse complement strand
GAAAACACTGGATTCCGGATCATATGCCTCTTTACGGAAAACCACAAGATGAACGTGAGCGCTACGAAAAATCCTCTGTGGTGTCATTTTCACTTACCAAATGGAACAGCCTCACAACCCTGACAGACGCTTTTTTTCTCAGTTGTGATTCCTGCCACATTTTGAAAAACGTGCATACGGTGTACTGCGGTGATTTCTTCATGGTCTCCAATTTGCCTGTAAATTCGCTAAACACACTAACGAACATCGCTGGAATAGTATCCCAAATATTAGGTCAAAATATTTGTGTTTTGCAAAGTTCTTGAATTTACAGTTTTTGGTCCTTACCTTGTTTTTCAAACTGAGTGTCTACTGGCAACAACGAAAAAGTGACGCCAGTGGGAGTCATGGGATCACTCTTTGGACTGTACCCCCCCTTGGGCTGGTGGGAGGTGCCTTTGGTATCCCTTGGGCGCCGCCAGCCAGTGTTTGCCCTGCCCAGTGGCGGCCGTTTCGGAGGGGCAAAACACCATGCCTTGCCCCCCACTCTGAGAACTGGGAAGGCAAGCACGCCCCTTGCCCCCCCCCGATTGGGGTACGCCTGTGCCCGCGCACCAGCACAGAACTAATGCTGAGCATAGTCTATTCTTTAAACTGCTTGCTCGACTGGCAAGCCTGCCCTCCGCTGGCGTCACGGCACTGAAAAGTGCAGGTATATTTAAATGTTGGTTTTTGCAACATTTTTATTAACCGATTTCACAATAACTATTGCGAATTTCGCGATACTAATTAGCATACCGAAGTGGTAAGCGTCGGGGATTAAAAATATAGTTAGTTGGGGTACCTGAAAATATTGCCGGAGTACCCCTTTAGAGAAGGTATATGACGAGCAGAAAACCTGAACCGTCAAGCCAGTGAGGTTTCTGAGCCGAAAATGTTTGTCCGGACAATGTCGAGAAAATGATTGTCACAAGAGCGGTTGAAGTCTTTTCTCCAGATGTGACTGCTTCGTTAAGGTGCCTGAAGGATCAAGCGGGGCACTCTTCCAACACTTCATTCGCAGCCTTCGCAACGGCAGCCTTCATGGGAAATGTGTATTGTTCGTTCATACGTCACAGCACGAGCAACAAGACTCAGCACATCTGCCAAAACTTCCCAGATGTACAGCATTACGATGATCCGGAAGACCCTCGTCTAGAATGGCCTGAAACAATACTACCAATGTACCTTGAGGAGCTCGGCAAGAGAGCGGAGCACCCCACGATCAGTTTCTGAGTAAGGAAACTTACAAGGCTCTGCTTATGATCTCCTAGTCGACCATTGCCTGCGTCCAGTGTCTCCTCATCGAGGAACACTACTTGTTCGTCCTAAATAAGAAAAGCAAAATTATGCGCTATTATGTTTGCCTCTTATAAAGATTCCGGTGTTCAAAGCCTCTGATGCTTTAGTACCCACAACATTAAAAACAATAACTCGAAATAAACACCAGCAATCCCAGTTGGCCCATGCAGTCACTTCCTTTAAAGGCCTTGCGTCTGTCGTGTCTGCTACTGATCCTCTCGGGGTGGCGGCCCCCAAACGTTGCGGCGACGGCGCGCAACTTCCTTGACGGCCGGGTCCCATTGTATTTGGCGCCGTCTGCCGTCTGCCAGGCACAGAAGATACAGGAGGCTTTGGTCTAGTCTGTGCCGGGTTGCTCGAAGAAAGGATTGCGACGCAGTCAGCACGAGCGAAGTGATTGCTGGTTTCTACCGTTTAATTTACTCCCAAATGAATGGCCCTCGGTTTCATCTTCTAGTGTGGTGGAACGTGCTGACCGAAACCGTTAACTTAGACAGTGGGAGTTTTGAGTTTGTCACTACAGTAAAACCTCGTTATAACAAAGTTGAAGGAGGGGGTCGTAATTATTTCGTTATAACCATTAGTTTGTTATAGCCACTGTCCATTTCTTCCCACTATCAGCAAGCAAGGGGAATTGTGATTGCTTACGTTATATCCATTAGTTTGTTATATCCCATTTTGTTATAACGAGGTTCTACTGTACTCTGCACATGTAAAACATGCCAACATAGTATTTGTGCTAACTGTGTCGCATAGTGTTGATTAGAATCTCCTATAGTGCAACCGGGTTTTCAGGGAAAACGTCTTGATGAGAATTTTTCACTAAATCATTATCTCAAATGTTGTACCAGTATTACCAGCATACTGAAACTTTGCTTCACTACACCCATGTCATTGTTGTATCGGTCTTCTTTACACCGAAGGCTCTGCTGTTATGAGTTTGAAATGACAGCAGTTCTTAATATACAACGGTGGAATCTCGTTAATTCAAACTCTCTGAATTCGAATTCGCGGATAATTCAAACTAACATGCAGGTCCCGTCTTATGTGTTTCTAGGGAGGAAACTCCCGGTAATTTAAACTTTGCATTATTCAAACAAAGTTTTGCTCCCCCTCGGGTTCACATTAACAAGATTCCACTGCAGCAAGTGAAAGCACACAAAAGCAAGAGTATCTCGGTATTATTTTCATGTTTTGTGGACAGGCCAGCTTGGCATGTATAAGACTTGAGGTTGACGCTTGCTTTCATTGGAAGCATGTATACAAAGCTTGTACAGTGAATATCCCCTTCATTGCCTCGAGTAAGTTTGATCAGTAACTCTTTCTGGTACCCTATGCCTTGTATGTGGACATAGGATGCCATCACATACTGTCAATAGACTTCTTATCAAACATTAGTCCTACAGTAACCACCGTGGCCTGTGGTGACATCTCGTAGGATGGCATTACGAAAACAAGGGAAAATCGAGTGGTATTTGTTTACTAGTTATCTTTGTGCAGTTGTAGCTTGTAAAAGCTTAGCATTTTAAAAGCTAACCCGAGACTGTGGCAGAAGACGAAAGATTCAAAAGTGTAAGAGACAAAAACGTCACGATAAGTAGCATTTATCCACTAATCTTTGCAGTTGTAGTACGAAGATAAGACATCTTGAAGAAGCAGTCCGAGTGCTGGTCATTTGGGAAGCCAAAAAATATGAAGATGAAGCGACGGAAACAAAAGTTTTCTCCCACACCCTTGCACTAATTTTCATTTTGATGAGACGCGACGTTGCGGAGGCTAGAACCTGCTTTTTCTTCCTTTCCTCAGGTGTCGCTGCACAACAACCAAAACCCAGAGTGCGTGTTGCGTGCCGAAGCCACCTTCATCGGCCACCAGGCCAGAGTCAGCTGCCTCTCAATCTCGTTCGACGGCCTCCTCCCTAGTGTCCGGGTCGGACGACACTACCGCCCGCATTTGGGACGTCCCATCGAAGCAGTGCATCCACATCCTCCACCACAAGGGGGCGCTCACCAACGCCTTTATCGCACTCACTCCAGCGGCGCTGACGCAGGCGACAAAGGCGGCGCCACCGAGCCTTCCACTGACCACCTTCAAGCGCTCCATGCAGGCAGCGAGGGGACGCCAACGGAACGGCAGTCAACGTCGGCCGCGCGTCGACGGAACTCTGGCCGTCGTTGCTCGCGGAAGGGCGGGGGAGGATACCGTCTGGCGGAGGAGTGCGCGAGGGCGCTGTTGTCGGGTGCGACGCCGGAGGAGAGCGAGATGGAGGTGGCAGACGGCGCGGGGGAGAAGGAGGCGCTGAAGGAAGTGGCTGCGCTGAAGCAGGTCAACAGGCAGTTGTACAACTACGCCTGGAGCTGCGTGCTTGGCCTGCAGGAACCGCCCATGAAGCCTCGGTCCTGATCAGCTTAATAAACGGACGTGCACTCTGCCTGTTTTGTTTCCCCGCGTTTTTAAGTGTGTCGCATTTGTAGGGCAGCCTCGGGAATTTTGTGCCCGTGAAGTGTACCTTTTATGATTTCACAGTATCGTCTGACACTCGGGACGTCGTATCAAAAGCGTTGTAGACGCATGGTATTTATAGGTATTGTGTGACGTCACTAGGCATTATGACATGATGTCACATAATTCGACATCATGACATAACTTTCTTGATGGTGTTATCCTAGTGCTACCGAAACATCTATGGAGTACCATATGATTGAGAGAAGGTGTCTGAGCTTTCTGCTTGGCTGATGTTGGCACCTGGAAAAAGAACTAGAATGTGTACGGGGCTGGGCAATCTATCGAGGCGGTGAATTGCTACCTACTTTTGCTAGAGCTTTCTACAAATAACTTGCAGCGCGACTGGGACAAGATGAGACAGAGGAGGAACATGGCAAGCGTTGAAGTAGCAACTGATTCTATTGGAAAGGAAGAAATACACATGATGCTGCTGCTGCTCGTGCAGGCATACCTCTCAACCCTGGCACTTGTTTCCTCCACACGATTCCGGCTGAGTTATCCAAGGTCCAAAAAGCTGATCTCGCTGCTCGTCAAAGTCACTGACGAGCAACGAGATCAGCTTTTGGATCTCTGATAACTCGGCCGGTATCGTATGGAGTGAAAGAAGCGTCAGGGCCACGGAGGGTCATGCCTGCACGAGCAGTAGCGGCATCATGTGTATTTCTGTGTTTTAATAGAATCCGTTGCTAGTTTAGCCATAGTAGAAAAAAACCCGAGACAAGGAGCTGAAAGGACAGAACAACCCCATCTCGGAACCAGTAGAACAATAATTTAATTTGACACAGTCTTCATTCTTCTCTTCACGCCCCTGGTCATCAGCAGGCGCCACATTTGAAGGTATCAAGCAAAAGGATACGTGCATGACTGCAGTTTTGCTTGATACCTACAAATGTGGCGCCTGCTGATGACCAGGGGATATGAAGAGAAGGAAGACTGTGTCATATTCAGTCATTGTTGTGCTGGTTCTGAGACGGTGTTCTGTCCTTTTACCAGCTCACCTGTGTCTTTATTCTAATTTCGCTTCTTCAGCGCTTGTCCTATGTTTTCTTCTCTGTCTGTCCTTGTCCCAGTTGCGCTGCAAGTTTTGATGAACTCTTACCAACTCGCCCAATTGTCTATTTTGCTAGCTTTCTACAAAAGATATTTTTTTAAGAGTAAAACTATACGCACTCCGGAGTGCATTTCGGACGAGATGGCTATACGCACTCCGCTAAACTCGCATAAAACGAATGGTCACAGCGAGCTTTTTCAGCGATGGCTTAGCATAGCGGCTAAGGCGTCCGCTTTGTACGCAAGGGGACGCGGGTTCGATCCCCGGCGGGCCGTACTTTTTTTTTTTCTTTTTTTTTTTGTCGAGGATTATTGCGATGTTTACGACATTTCTTTTTGCGATAATTTTGTCGACGAAACTTCGCAGAATTAAATAGGACTTCCTTTCCGGGGGTGCGATCGAGGACAGCGGGGCTTGGGTTGCCGGCCGGACGCCGCGAAGCGGCGTGTACTAGTTACGTTTTGTAATTAGCAGCCAATACTGTCGCCGCGAAGCGGCGTGAACGCAGGCGGGGGCTGGGTTAACACGCTCCCCAGTGATACACGCGCCGTTCGAAAAGGGGGCCCGACGGGCATGAGTTCTCGGCGGAGTGCGTATAGCCATCTCGTCCGAAATGCACTCCGGAGTGCGTATAGCTTTACTCTTTTTTTAATGCGAATAGCATTTTAATGCGAATAGCATTCTTTGGATACTTCACGCACTTTTCGTCTATCTATGTATCTATCTGGCTATCTAACCTCTTACGCCGCGGGTCGATAAATAAATAAAAAAGACCGGCGCCGGCTGGGATTCAACCGTTGACCCTTTGATCAGCAGGCAGACGCGCTAACCACAGAGCTATGAAGGCAGTCATTCAACGCACTCTAAACGGTTGTTTATATCTTTACCATAGGACGCGCTTTACAGCGCTGTCACAGCTACCGGTGCGCGCGCGTTCCATGCGATTCGAGAGCTCACGCAGCTCTCCCCGCGCTCGGGAGAGGGTGATGTAGCGGCCGTGCTCAGCCTCACGAGAGCGGAATGAGCCCTCGTGCATGGAACGCGCGCGCACCGGTAGCTGTGACAGCGCTGTAAGCCGTCTATTAAGATATAAACAACCGTTTAGAGTACCGTTGGTTGAGACTAGCTGAGACGCCAGAAAGTCTGGTCAGTACCATTTTGAGTGTTTGTGCGTATGGCGCGTGCTTTGCTCGCCTTCCTAAGTGACACAAACGCACGTGCTGGGCTGCGGAGATCGTGCGCAGGGCTGTGAAAGTGTCAACAAATTTAGAATCGCCTCAAGAGTGGGCTGGCGTATCTAGAGTGTGCCGGCCACCTGACGAACGCGCATAACTCCGCACCGTTTGATGCTATTCGCATTAACGTAGATAATCATTCCCAAAGGATGGGTTCTGCTGACTTTTTTCAACCTTTAATAAACTGGGTAAAAATACAATTAATAAAAATGTTTGAAAATGCACAAAATTTGGATTCGCACTGTAGTTACATCTTTACATATTCGCTGTACAAAATGGCATAGTACAAGCTAACCTCGTTACACATTTTTTTTTAAATCTCTTTTCCACCTGGCCAGGGAAAAGAAAACAAAGGTGAAAAGGCTTGCGGTAACTGCGACGTCACGAAACCATTGTTGAGCATGACAAAAAGGACATTTCGAATAAAATTTATTTGAAGAGTGATTTGTACACTTGTGTGTGTGGACACTTGTGTGTGTGGCCCAATTTTTTTGTCTAAATCATAATTTTAGATCATGCAAAAAAGCAGAGTCGATGTTAAGGTGGACGGACGGAGCTCTTCATGCCAGCATCAACAGGCAGTGCCGCAAGAAATCATTGGAGTCGTCAAGGAGCGGGATTCGTTTTGCTGTCGGACGGAAACCGAAACACAAACCGCAACGCGTGAACATTTTGTTTTGTGGCTACTTGAGTGGCTTACTTTGTCTTCTCTGAATTCGAATCCAATGGCTAGCACGTGCCTTTTGTGTCCGTCACGTGACTGTCTTCCAGTTCGTTCCTCGACTTCTTTCCGCGTTCTTTTGTCAGCGGTGGCAGTGGTAGTTCGATTCTCTCTTTATAATCAACCTCATTTCGAACGTTGAGAGGTTGTGCGACATGCCCAACCATGATTCTGCAGTCTTCCATCTGGCGCAAGACCCGTTCCCGATGGCCACGGCCGGCAGACGTCTGCCGTGTTGGGTGCAGGGGCCGTGAGCGCGCTCCTTTGAAATCACTGCCCATCTTCCAGTTCCTCGAAGCCCAGTACGAAGCCAATGGGCTCGGGGTGAAGTGCTCTTTAGCTCTTGCTCACACATTTGTCTCGTTCCTAAAGCGTAAAATAAAAAAAGAAAGAAAAAAAAATTGAGGTTTTGGAAGTTTTGGAATGGAAACACGTGCTCGTGTTCCATGGATTCAGAGCGACCATGACAGGCTTGCAAGCGGTAAAGTCACTGGATCCTGGGAAAGTAGCGCCATTGCCTTCCCTACCTGCTAGCCCGACACAAACTGATACTAACATACAGACGACCCAAACCTCGCAAGGCGATTGGCTAACTCGGTCTGCGTTGCCATGGGAATCGCCATCTTGGTCCATTTACATCTTCGAAGCTTCCAGGGAGTCGTTCTAAACCAGTCGCGCCAAGATCACCATGGAGCATCATCGTTTGGAAGTGTTCCTCGCCAATTTAAGAGTCTTTGGCACTTTGTAGCGCGATCAACTTATTGATCACTGCCCATCTCCATGGATCTCTCCACAATTATATTGTTCTTCTTGCGTATTTCAAGACAGTAAACCTATTTTCCAGTGCCTCCAAGCACCGACACAACATCTGGTGGTGGTACGAAGGTGAACGCTTGTTTCGCTGGTGTGTGGTTAGCAAAATCTTGGTATACAAAAAACGACTCCTTAAAGCCACCCGTCTACCCAAGCGCGATCTAGATCGGCTCACCAAGAACGGGGTGAAGGAGAAAGTGCTAATTTCACGGACCAAGATGGCGACCACACGGGAGCTTGGCGTTACTTTCCCAGGATCCAGTGACTTTAGCAAGCGGGAGGCCGTGACCAGCGCTCGTTGTGTGCACGTGTGTTCTCTGCCCAAGCGCTTCTGACCAACAATTAAAAAAAAAAAAAAGAGAAAAAAAAAAACAACTTTGTTGCACGATGTAGGGAAAACAGCTCGGAAAACACGGACTGGCACGTTGTTTTGCAGAGTTCTCTACGTACTGCTTGCTTCCAAAGTCAGTGTGCACGCTTGTGCGCCTGAAGTCATTTGATTAGCCTCATCTCCATTGTGTGTGCATGTGGCAAAATGCACCCACAATCTCAAATTTCAATTTGGTACGTGTATATAAGGCTTGGGTAAACATCAGCTCATAGAGATTTTGTTTTCTTTTTTCTGTCGTTTGATTTAGGTAATGTCTTGCTCAAATTTTCGCATTTTATCACCACCGCTAGCGTCACACTGTCCCGGAGTTTCAGTTTTCTGCAAAGCACAGTTTATATAATTATAATAATATTAATATATGGGCTCAAAAGCCGGGTTTACCTTTGTCGCGGCGAGAAACGTCTCCCAGCTCGAGCTCATGGAATTGACTGTGCTACGGTGGCTTTTTGTTACTGGCAATTTCTTTGCATTTTTTCTGTGAGCGTGTTTTGCTGGTATCGGGTACTACAAAGCTATAATAAATCTCACATGTTGAACCTGCAATTTCTGAAAAAGTTACTTGCTTTGGCAGTCTGCCCGTAGCTGCTAGCACCGAAAGCACAATGTCACAATGATGGCACAATGTTTGTCATCCTTGTGTGAGGGTGCATACCGCTGGATTATCTAACCAAGGTCAAACAATATGCCATAACATTGTTCTTTTTGTTTCCGGTCATGATTGGTAACCTGACGTATGGACAAACTACTATCCATATCTCACTAGCGCATTCATTGTCCTAAACTTGATCATTTTTGAATACATACATTACCTAAGCACCTCGTTTCATGGGAGCTTTTCTTTTTAAATGAAGTAATCATGTGTTTGCTCGTTTAGCATGCTGCCAACGAGCAGGCCCAGAGGGAACAGTCCCCTGTGTCCCAGGTTACTCTTAGCGGTTCTGCCAAACCATGCCCCATTTCCTTGGTCCCGCCCCCTAGCTTTGTCTGGTTACAGTCCAGCGGCAGTTAAAATAGAAACTCCCAAGAAGTTTGCCCCCAAAAAAAATGGTTTGTTTTCTATTTCAAAATTTCACGAAAGGATGTGCTTTGTTTTACTGGGTGATCACTTCGCTCCCTTTGTTATTTCTGTGTGGTGCACGAGTGGTGAAAAGTGCAAGAACAGCTGGTCCCCTTTGTAGAAGAAAAGGCCCATTGGTGAAGGCGGTAACTGTTTTGTTCCTGTCCCACTCAACAGGCGTTGGTCACTCCTGCCTCTGCCACAAGGGGACTAGGACGCGGGAAACCGCTTGGACACACGGCACATGTGGTAAGGCGGTGTAAAAATTCATAATGTGGTTTTGTTCATTTATTTATATATATATATATATTTTTTGTTGAATGAAGTGGGTAGCCCTTAATAGTGCTCGACATCTGGATGACCAGATCAGATTGTTTACTTTGCATCTGAGTGTGTGAATAGATGGAGCCACACACAAAATGCCAATGGTTGTTGACTTGTTTGAGTACAAGTTCCCACAACAGTGGTTCTCAAATGGGGGCCTGTGGGCCCTTTGAGGTCCCTGAAAGCTTTCTTAGGGTCTCTGAGGCCTTAAGGCCCGTTCACACTCTTGCGACCGAGTAAGACGAGAGAGCCAGACCGGTTTTTAAGCCTCTTGCGATCTCTAAGGACCAGCTCTGCTGCAGCGCATCCCGGTCCTAAGAGTCGCAAAAGGCTTAAAACCGCTCTGTCTCTCGGTCTTACGTGCAAGAGCTGTGGCGCTGCTTTCGTACCAACAGATCAAATGATGGGACCTCAAGAATAGGGGACCCCTCACCCACCCCCACCCCACCACCAGCGAATGGGGTCCCCTATCACTTCTGCCGATCCAGAAGTGGTCCCCAAAACATCAGTGGTTGAGAACCACTTACCTACAAAGTCAATTCGTTCTTGTCCTGGATCTGCGTTCTCAGAGATGCATGATACCTCTTATCTTTTTTTTTTTTTTTGTCTTTTTCATGGTTACATTTGATTTAATATTGTTATTGTCTACTTCCTTCCACTAGCATATACATTTTGTTCAGCCATAGTGACCCAGCTTGCCAGAGCTTGACGAGTCCTCTTTCGGGGTTGAACTTGATTTGGAGATTATCTGGCCGTTTTTAATTTTTACGTTGTTGTTTCCACTTAGAGAACTTTTGGGAGAGATTGTGATATTGTGATGGCAAAGTGTGCAAGAAAGCAACCTCGTGCCCCGAAATTACTTCTGGTGTGCTGTGCTAACTTTGGACTAGCTTCTTTAGCCTGATCGGGGTCGCTTCGAGAGGTCGGTGGTGCCATGAAACAAGCAGCAGGTGGCGACAGGCAGCCCAGTTGCTACCGCAGGAGTCACGTTCACAAGGAAGGCTCTAGGGCGTACCTTTAATGTGGCTCAATTCGGCTTCACTGAATTGAATGGCAGCTGCTAGAGAAATTTGAAAGGGGATGCGATCGTCCACATTTTGTAGACCCTCAGTTGTGGCTGGCGTCGGAGTGCTTTTGCAACATACTTCGTAGCCCACTTGTAACAATAGTTGCTACTCGCACCAGTTCCATTTGCTATACACGCACTCAACTCTCCTACGTCACGCCGCGGTGGTGGCGCGTCGAGCGCACTTCCGGTCTGGGGCGGTGGGCAGAAGTCGCCGTGCGAGACATGCGTTCATGTGTTCTTTTGAAAGAAACCAGACAAAAAACCTGCCTACTCGTCAAAATGCTGCGATGGGGGCTGTACCAAGAGAGTCTGGAAAGGTTCGAAGATCAGTTTTCATCTGTTTCTGCCCCCTCCGTTCGTCCGAGAACGTGGATAGTAGCCGTGAAAAGGGCAAACCAGACGCTGTCGAACTACGATTGCTTGTGCGGGCAACACTTTGTGGTCGCCAGATGTATTTGTTTTGTTCCAACATGAACGAGAGAAACCGCCAAATTGTCCGGACCACCCACGGGTTTAGTGCGTCTTCAAATTCACACGGTCGCCCGATCGTTCGAACTTTCGTCTGTTTTTCAAACTTGTCTGCTTTTTGTCGTCTGCTCGTTCAAACAAAAGTTGCCTGTAGACCAAACTTTGACCCGGTGATTGCAATAAGAAGTAAATGCAGGCCTCAAAAGTCTTAAGTAGGCTCGGTGTAAACAGTAGATACAAGATGTTGATCATTGGTACCAGTGGCCATCACCGACTTGTTACGCTTGGTCTGTTCCTGCTTCCGATTTTCAGTATCGACGCCGATCATCGCCGCTACCTTCTACACTTTTGCAGCAACGAGCGACGTCGCGACCGTAAATAGCTAGAAGGATCTCATCATGGTTTTGGCGTCCATTCTGCGGCGTTCATGCGAATGAATTGCCGCACGTCAAATTATTTACGCAAAATTTAGCGGCGTAACGAGCCTTCATACTTAGTTCAGGCATTAAAGGGTAAGACATTGCTATGAGGACGTCGAATCGACAATTCCAACGCTAAAAAGAGTATGCAGACTCACACAGATGCCGACAACGTGACATTCCAATGGTTTGTTGACTCGGGACAGCGGTGCTTCTTGCCCGAACTCCATTGCGCATGCGTTCGAACTGTCGTCGCTCTTTCAAACTTGTCTGCTTTTTGTCGTCAGCTCGCTCAAACGAGAGCGTCCCGTAAACCAAACGTTGACCCGGTAATTGCTGATAAGAACTATGTGCAGGCCTCAAAACACTTTTGAAGGTTGGTTGGGGTAAGCAGGCTAGTGTAAACAGTAGATACAAGAATATATTGATCATTGTTACCAGTGCGCCGTCACCGATTTGTAATGCCCGATTCTACTTGCGGTTTTCAGTATCGACGTCCACCATCTCAGCTGCGGTCCACTCTTTGCAGCCCGAGCGACGCCGCTGACTGAAAATGGCGAGCAGAATCTCATCGTGGGAGTCAGGGCTTTAGCGCCTCTTTCTGCGGCGTCCACGTGAAATGAAATCGCCGCACGTCACATTATTCACGCGAAGTTTTGCCTCGTTAATTGTGCTGAAGCCACTCAAGCAGTCAGACATTGTTAGGAGGACGTAGAATCAACAATTTCAACGCGAAAAAGAGCAAGGGGACTCCCACCGACGCCGACAACAACGCAATTCAATGGTTTGTTTATGGGCGACGGTGGGCTTCTTGCCTCACCGCTCCACCAGCGCATGCGCGGCGCCGGTGGCGTCCGCTACGGGCGCTCCGGTTTGTTTGTAAACATGAGCTGGTGTATACTTAATTTCACTGTAACTTGGCAAGGAGCAAACGCTACGGCCCCTTTAATCCAATTAGAGCAACGGAAGTGAAGCACATGACAGCTGTCACCAAAGGTACAAGGGCGAGCATAGCCCAAGCTGTTGGAAGAGGGGAGTTCAGAACTCCCCTTTTACCCGGACCATCTTTTGTGTGTCCAAGACACCGCCTTTCTCCCCCTTGAAGATTTAGCCAGTCACTCCAAAATCGATACAAAAATCAGCTCTCCTCTTTTCTCCTGCCCGCGGCTTTGATGCCTGTGACGCGTGCTGGTCTCGGCCTCCAGCAGATCGTGGGAGTGAGATCGAGGAGGTGGTGGCTCCCTGGCGTTGCCTCTGGGAACTTAACGCTGTGTAGTCAAACAAGCCCTCCGACCGCCACCGCAGGCCATTAGTGCGTTTGCTGCCAATGGAAGGCGATGATGGAGGGCTTGTGAAAGACAGGCAACACTATTCTTTTCTCCTAGACGCATCTAGATAGGAGGTAATCTAGTCCCCTCTTGCACTCAATGTCATCGAAGTCCTCTTGAAGAGCGAAACAAGCGCATGTGCAATCACACATGCTGGATCGTGCATGGCCGGAGACTGACGTCCAGCATTTTTTCTGAATGATTCACAGAACATGCACTCTCACTTTTCAGTTACCTCTGTCTGTTGTGATCATCCTGGACGCACATCGGTGAAAGCAGGTGGTGTCTTGTTGAAGGAGAGGACGTGCTCAACTGCGATCACGTCGGCGGAGTGCTGATTTGCACCAGAGCTGGCGGCGGACAGAGCGACGGCGAAATCGTCGCGTGCCGTGCTGCAGTCCTGCTGCGCTGCATATGCCCGCGTTCAAGCGGCAACGCCGAGGCACTGCGGTGCGCGAGACAAGTGCTGCGCCATGTCGCTACAACCAGGTGATGCAGCGAGGCGCCAGAAAAGCGATGCGCCGTACGCTAGGCGAGAATTCTGGCGTCGGAGGTGTTTGCCACACTGCGATTGTTTGTGAGTGACTATGATAATGAAACCTTCGATAAGCTGATTGGCTCAGTGGAATTGTCATTTGCCAAGTTACAGCGAGATGGAGTCTAGTGGTAGCACTTATAATGTACCATTATAACATATAACTGATGCAGGTAAACCATCAGGTTTTGATTAACCTTGATCTTTTTTTTAAGTTCCAGTCATTCGGGAGCTCATCTCCTTTGCACTTTGTCCAGCTAAGATACATTTACCTCAAAACAATGGTCCATTTAGTGTCAGTGCGCGTGATCAGGGCAAAATCTTAAACAATTTAAGCCCAGAACATGCGTGTTGTGGCCTAAATACATTTGCACTACTTAAAGGGACACTGACAGGGTATTTATGCTCGCCAAAGTTTTTGGTTGTAAGTAACATATGAGAGCCCAACTACCCAGAACAGAATTTACGGCTCGAAATTCGGTTTCTTTCCTCCCGAAAACCGCCGACCGAGAACTGGCCGGCTTTAGTCGGCGCTCACTTTCTCTTCCTTGGTCACGGGCCGTTTTCTAAGGTTTCGACGCGACCACCAAGTTTAGTCAAAGTCGTGGGTCATTGAAGGCCCACAGTCAATATTAAAAATAGAAAACAATATGACACCCATTTTTGTGGCTTCCAAAGCTGCAAATACGTTGATTGAAAAAAAAGAACAGCACCGACAACCGGAAGCATTCTGTGCGTTACCTGCATATCTCAACATGGCGTCGTTTCGCGTGTACGTGGGACTAGCGGATGGCAGCGGACGACGGGCGTTGGACCTCTACTTCAGAACTGTCGTTCACAGTACCGGCGAATTCCGTCTTTCTTCGAAAGAGAAATTTTGGACTGATCAAAAGAACTGATATTCATTCCGTACAACACGCCCGACCAGCAAGCCGATTGCACGAAGACGTCGCCGAGCCGTCGTCCCCTCTCGTGGCCGAAGACATCACTCGCTCAAACGTCAAGCACGAAGTGCGTACTCCAGTTGAATACGCACGCGTACGGTTTCTTTACGAGGTGTGAATGTTGCCAATGCATGGTGCTGCCTGACTTTAAGCCGGAAATGCATGTATTGAAGGGGAATCGGCAGCAAACTGCCGACATACTGTCGACCGGCTGCATTACTACGCATGAAGAGTTCCTTCAGTAGCTCAGTGGAAAGACGCCCTCTTCGCACGCAGCGGGCACGGGTTCAATCCCTGGTGTGGGTGTACCATTTCTTTTTTTTTTTTTTTGTCAAGCATTTTGCAACGTTTACATTTCTTTTTTTCAATTATCACTGAAAAACAATTGTTGTGGACGATACGTCGCTGAACTAAATGGTATGGGATTTCATTTTTGACACCTGCGAACTCAATGTAGTCCTGTCCACAAAATACAAGGAGCATATGAATTGGGTAGCGTCCGCTTTCCGAGCTTGCGTAACTGTTCTACAGGAATTGCAGCCAGCCACTGATCCCCGACCCGTTGATCTTTCGGAAACTTGTGCACTTTTGCTGCACAATGCCACCTTCAGATGCAGGACATGTGAGGCAGCTCTTCATGCAACATCTTGGGAGTGTTCTCTTCGGAGCCGATCACGGGAATTCACCGCGGGCACTCACTACTAATTGTCAACATGTACAAAACAACTCACCTTGAAGTACAGAACAGCGAGCGGAACAAACATAACTGCAAAAGAATCTCACCGGCGAACAAAATCCGCCGCGCATTTCGTCTGCTACGTGCGGAGGAGAGAGAAAAAAATTTGCAAGTTTGGGTGTAGTTACGTGACTTCCGCCACTCACTTTATCCTCTCCACTTCTCCATGCGGTGCGAGAATTTCGGTTTCGAGCGGTTGCGTTTTTTGGCTTTATTAAAAAAATATGTGACTTTGTAGCAAAAGATTAATTGGGTAGTAGTATTCCGACACCATAATAAATAGCCTGACAAAAAAATCAGCAGAACCCATCCTTTGGGAATGATTATCTACGTTAATGCGAATAGCATCAAACGGTGCGGAGTTATGCGCGTTCGTCAGGTGGCCGGCACACTCTAGATACGCCAGCCCACTCTTGAGGCGATTCTAAATTTGTTGACACTTTCACAGCCCTGCGCTCGATCTCCCGCAGCCCAGCACGTGCGTTTGTGTCACTTAGGAAGGCGAGCAAGCACGCGCCATGCGCACAAACACTCAAATGGTACCGACCAGACTTTCTGGCGTCTCAGCTAGTCTCAACCAACGGTACTCTAAACGGTTGTTTATATCTTTACCATAGGACGCGCTTTACAGCGCTGTCACAGCTACCGGTGCGCGCGCGTTCCATGCACGAGGGGCTCATTCCGCTCTCGTGAGGCTGAGCACGGCCGCTACATCACCCTCTCCAGAGCGCGGGAGAGGGTGAGGCTAGCGGCCGTGCTCAGCCTCACGAAGACGAATAAGCCCTCGTGCCACGGAGCGCGCCTACGCGACCTGCTGCTGACAGCGCTGTAACGCGTCCTGTCGGTAGAGATATAAACAACCGTTTAAACGCGTTGAATGACTGCCTTCATAGCTCTGTGGTTAGCGCGTCTGCCTGCTGATCAAAGGGTCAACGGTTCGAATCCCAGCCGGCGCGGTCTTTTTATTTATTTATCGACCCGCGGCGTAAGAGGTTAGATAGCCAGATAGATAGATACATAGACGAAAAGTGCGTGAAGTAGCCAAAGAATGCTATTCGCATTAAAGAGGAAAAAAAGTTTGGGGGGCTGTCAGTGTCCCTTTAAGTGTTTTTGGGGGTAGAAACTGCATCTCGTAACATGCAAACAGTTAAAAAGTGTGTTTGTTTAGTGCGCTGTATCCCATTGAGTTTGTTATAGATTGATTGCCCCATACATTCTTGGGAACCGCTTTCTTTATTATTCACTTAATGTCGGTGATACTGCAAGTTAAGTGTGACAGTCTTTTGTTTTTTATTATCTTTAGGAAGGGTCCTCCAGCTCTTCGGACACCGACGACGACATCAACGTTGTGGAAAACTTCAACAGACGTCGGCGACCCCTCACCCTTCCCGCCCTCTCTCAGAATCCAGACTCGAGCTGTGAGTTTGCACCGCTCGAGCTCACATTAGAGCTTCCCGGTTGGACACGGTCGAAGCACCGAATTTCAGAAGTCTGCAGTCGGGATGGAGGTCGTATGCTCACGCCGCATAAATTTATGCTCAACTAGTCGCCGTGTTTTTCCACCGCAACCAACGACAACCTTTCGGCAGGCTTTGCCGAGATTGTCCAGTCGAGGCTCGACAAAAGATTTTTCAACATCCCTAATTTTGACCAGAGACATTTTTATACCGGGATAGTTTGGCAGTCTTTCGAAGGTTGCGACAGTCCAGCAACCTTGACTGGTAGTCTGGCGACTGGTAGTTGGTACATTCTCTCCGCCATCTTTTGTTGTTGTACACACACCAGAAGCCACGACTGTCTTGTGATAAAGATTGTGTTGGCACAGTCGGTATGTGCTACCATGGCCGAGTCGCAAGCTCCCGTCCCTCGGCCTGACTTTCTTGGTACAAGCGAACGGCTCCGATTTTTTTACTTCACCAGTCGGACAGAGGCAATTTGCCTTTTTGTGCTTGCCAGCTTTGCGTTGCATACGCTTTGAGTTGACAGGTATACCGTAATTTGAATAGGAGACTGTAGGCTGGTGCAAAGTTCCCCCGCGAATGTCCGCATCGCGGGCAGTTGTCGTGCTGAAACAATGAACTTGGAGCAAAAGGTGAATGGTGTTTTGGTGACCTATTATAAAGTGGCCATGAGGTGAAAGATGATGAGAAACTGGCCTATCCTTTTCTCTTCTCATGGGATGGTGCATCCAGTGTTTATGGGGTGGTTTCCACGTGATATATACTTATGGTTCGAAATCTCGCCAGACGCCATGTTGATGAACTGTGCACAGGGCGTAGCCAGGGGAGATTCAGCCCCCCCCTCTTTTTGGTAATTCAGCTGTCCCTATAATACGCACATCTATTTTGACCCCCCCCCCCTCCTCCTCCTGCTCACCCCAAGTCATGGACATCCCAGCCACCTCAGCCCCCTCCTTTCCCCCGAAAAAAATTCCTGGCTACGCCACTGACTGTGCCCTATTTCTTTTGCAGTGTTTTCCAGCACGCTCAAAGTCTTTTGCATCTTGATCGATTACTATGTCTGCCAGAGTAGACGGCAACACAACGGAGAATTGTCTGGTAACCGGTTGTTACACATACCGGTCTCTGTTTGTAGTGCAGACAAGCCGGCATTCGAGGAAATCGACTCGGCGGCCAAATGGCTCCAGTAGATGCCGCTAATTCCAGAAGGAAAAAGAAAAAGGAAGTAAGCATGGGTTTCCGCAGACCAAATACGTCTGTGGTCTAATTTGTTCGACCACAGACAGCATTAGAATTCAATGGATGCTTCGCCCCACTGGTGTAATGCGTCCGCTGCAAATGCCCCCCACTGCCGAAAAGTAGTGCGTCTCCTTTGCAACACAGTGACGTTGGCAACTTCACTTTCAATCAAAGGCAGAGGGAGCGAAGTTCGCTGCTTTTCGCACGAAACAATGTCGTTTTGAGGCGGCAAGTCGCCCGTGTTATTTCGTACGGGGCAAAGTGCTGGAAGATTTTCTACCTCAAATTGTCAAAGGTGATGGCTAGACACTCGCGTGTGACAATGGTAGGACGAGGCAATTGCTGCCTACCTGATTTATCATCCGACTGATCACGACGGCGAGACTTGGTGAGGGTGCCAGTTTCATGGATAAATAAATACTGCTTTGAAGGCGTCGTATCAGTAGGCATCCTTCCTTTATTGAAGTCAGCAGGGACGGAAAACAGAGTCAATGAGGCTGCATGGCGGTGGCGTCACTCGAGCATTTCACGCAGGGTACCGCATACGGTGACCGCGGCCTTGCTGCGCCACCGTAAATTAAGCATGATAACACTCGCACCTCCACGATGTTGCAACAAACCTTGTCCCAGGGACAGACACTAAACAAACGAAGAGATGCCATCGGCATAGAGCAAACTTGAGCTCATCTGGGCAGGCTAGGCTTGGGCAATCGTCCAAGCGGGGGCACTGAGCACGTTGACGGCAATTAAGTTGGACGACGAGAGGATCGTTGAATTCTCGCACCGTGCACTAAACCGGATACCGGCTCTGCTCTGCGATATTGAACCCAGGGTATTGAACCGAACCCGAACCCTGAACCGAAAACCGGAAAAAAACGTTATTTTCGCTCGAACCGGAGTTAAACCGGAACGAAATAATTTTTTTCGCTCCGGAGCGGAACCGAATCTTTTTTTCAGGCGGTTTTCGGTTCATACGCGAAGTCAGGTGGCATGAAAAGTGCGTGGCAAAGAACACAGTAACCTAAAAAATAAACCAAAAATGTAAAAAAAAAAAACTTATTTTTCGCGCAAACCGGAGAAAGCCGTGCGCTTGTTAAGAGCCTACGTGCTCCAATGTGTGTCCCTGATCAGGAAGCTAGGATTGAAGAAACCAATGCTTGATTGCCCAACGCGGTGGGTGTCCACGCTGCATATGCTCACTGGGGTACTTGAACTAAGAGGCTTCGTTGGAGGGTTGCTCTCAAAAGAAGAAAGCTCCAGGTCGACTGAAGACGCATGGGTGAAATTCGAAATGCTCGCAGTACCGCTTCGCCAGGCAGAAGTGGCGACGAAGCCATTGGAGAAGGAACAGCTCACTGTAGGAGATTTCTACGGCGCATGGCTCATATATTCCATGGACACTTCCAAGATATCGTCGCCGTTAGCAAAGGCCTTGGTCCAGTCAATGAAAAAGAGGGAGCGACAACTTCTTGACACGGATGTCTTCTGTGCAGCAGTGTACATGGATCCCCGCTACCGCCTTCTTCTCAGCCCTGAGCAAAAGTACCGGCCACGTTGCATTTGACAAAGACTTGGAGGCGGATCACAGCTCTGCAATGCGAGCAAGATTCTACCTTGTCTTCTGAAACTGCGGCGGCTCCAGAAGATACGGAAGACTCACTGGAAGCGCTTCTCAACGAAAAAGAGGTTGAGGCTGGCGTGCACGTTCGAGGTACCAGTAGCCCACTTTATATAGCATGCCTGCTGGAAATGCTAGAAAAGGAGAGCAGCTTTCAAGGGACGCTAACTTGTTGCAGTTGTGGGAGGAGAGACGGGAACGTCATCCAGCACTCTGCGCATTGTCGCAAGTAGCCCTGGGAGTGCCTGCCACCCAGGTCAACGTGGGGCAAGCTTTTTCTGCACTGAAGTTCATTTTATCGTCTCAGAGGTGCAGCCTTACCCCGGATATGCTTGACGACGCCCTGCTTCTTCGGTCAGCTGCCTGACATTGAACTGCGCTTTCACCCACGTGCCCCAGCACTAGCTTGTTCGTGCCACACGTAATATTAGACTTTGCTTTTTTTATGTAACATTTTATAAAATAGGCATAGTTTATCTTTGCTGACGTCGATTGTTTTTGTAGCATATGAGTACGAACCGGTTTGAACCCTTATTTTTCACTCCGGAGTTGAACCGTTTTCCCTGAACCGGAACGAAAACCAGAACAAAAACATTTCGGTTCGACACCCCTGATTGAACCGGGTCACTCAAGGAGCCGGTGTCCCTCGGCGGAGTCGACGTTGAAAACGGCACTCACCACATTGAAAATGATAGTCCCACCCATGGCGTCAGTGATGTGAAAAAATGTGTGGAAGCGGTTGGCTGGCGGAGTGATATGAATCTTTTTGAGGCGCATTTGCAACTGAATTGTTAACCTGTCGCCTACTGTAGTGAACATGCCGTTTTCGAATTTGACTTTCTTTTTCTTGTTGTTTAGCTTGTGCGAAAACAGGAGCTCCACGCGCAAGGCTCCCCGATCCAAAGCTCAGGACGCGAAGCTCTCGGAGAACCCGCGGAACATCAAGCGGTGCATTGAAAGCGGCTGGAAGGTATGCAGAATGTTTGAGATCTCTTCCCTTGCTTTGTTGCACCGGCGTGTTTGTCGGAGGCATTCTTGTGTCCCATATATACAAGAACATCAACCTTGTGAACTGTGACATGGCTGGAGACTGTGCGAGGTGAAAGCGCAAGAGCGTCTTTAACGTAACTATGTTTCTCATATGTAGAGAGCTGCAAAAGTTGCTCTTGAAAGGGTACTTGGGCTGAAATGTAATTACCAAATTTTTCGAACTATAGTCCACAGTGGCGAATTTCGGTTGAAAAAGAAGTTTTTCCTTAGATAGTCTGCATCCGGTGTCCAGCCATGCACATCAAAAGATCTCGGAGAGCACAGCTTCAACGAATGCCTCTTTTATTAGCTTACAAAGAAGCTGGTATCGTACATAAATCGTTAATAACATACTCTAGCCTTCACGAAATCCTGCCACGTCCAGTCATAATGAACGATCTAGAAAACAAATCCTTGTACAGTCTGCGCCTGTAAAGAGTCTGCACCGCACAGAGTTTAAACTTTCAGACAAAGTCAACAGACTATAGTTTGGAAATGTGGTAATAGGTTGCAGGTATGTTTACACATTTCCAATGAATCTAGTTAATCATGATTACCTAAAAAAAAAAAAAACTCGCCAAGATTGCAGGTATTTTACAGAGGCCAAGTCGACGGTTCTATACTCTGTTTCACCTTATGATGTATCCGTGGAAAGGCTACAGGCGCGAGCTTCTTGCTCTAGGGCACATTTCGCGGCACAAGCTCTCGTGCATTAAGGGCAGCTAGCTGCCAAAGCTATGAGCTTGCGCTTCTAGCCTTCACTGCGGTACAACATAAGGTGAAACGGAGTATAGCAGAATGCCAGCCACCATTCTGTCTTACACAGGGCGTCACTCGTGGGCCAATAAATAAATCTGTTGCACATTTTGCAGTGTTCGTGCCCTCTCGGTAGTTTCTAGACACATTCTGATGTTGGACTGTTTTTCAATTTCGTGTTTATGGGGCCGAAAAGTGATCACCTGTGGTGAATTGTGCCTGCAGTACCCTTTTAAAGCGTTTGCAGCAACCGATCGGTCTGGCATGCCTGAGACTAATCTTTTCACGAAACCAAAACCAGAAAGTTGTCCTTCAGATAGTTATTTCTAATTTGCTATTTAAATAAAACTTGCAGCCTGTTTGCTCATCGCCGACAAAGTTCTTATACATAAATTAACATACCTTATGTGCAAGAATCTTTTTTTTATTGATTTAGAATTTTTTAAAGGCTTTTCGGCGTTGCACACAGCTAGATAAAAAATTAACAAAAATGGAATTACTGATACGCTCAATAACCAAATATTGAAGGTGCATGCTGCACAACATATTGACATAAAACACACATGAAATTCAAACAAACGTCCGTGCAGCCGTGTTTGAACCAGTAGACTCGTGCTGCATCATGTCGCATGGTTCACGTGACAAGGTCATGCGACGTGGTCACACGAGTCAGTCCGTTGCACGGCGTGATGTGGTCACATGATGCTTAGGACGTCACTTCAATGTCGTTTGTTTGTGGCGCCTCTTGCGTTTTTTTTTCCTACTTGGCCCTCCCCCAGCCCCATTACAGAAGTTTGTGTTCTCTCACAATGGACCTTTTAGAGCTACATTACAGAGCGTTGCCAGCTGCTTGATCGGGGTTGCCCCCATCTCCACGTATAAATTGCAAACGCACCCCCATGGCTTGAGACGGACTCTCCTCTACAATCTACGCTCTCTAGGTCCTTTTTGAGCGACAAGCACCGTCTGGGGAGTTGTCCGCAAACTATAGGGTTACTGAAATAACCAGGCTCAATCTAAATTGGGCCATAAGAGTCGGCGCCTCATGTAGCAGTCTAAACTTTTCGTCAAAGGTGTATTTCACAGGTCGGTTTTAGCTTGTAAAGTTACAAAACATAGCTCCCTTTCTGTAAAAAATGGGGCAAAAAAACTTGCCAGGGTCAACGGCAGACGGCGACGCAGATGACTGAGGTCGAGTGGCAGGGTGCGTTTGGCACATGTGTTGTTAGATGGCACTACCTCCTTATCAAGTAAAAAAATATGGGTTGCGTGTAATGTTTATACAGCCTAAAACTGTGTCCGCCTCAATGGGCGTACTGAGTCTCCCAACTGTAGATGAGCAATTTAGCCAGTGCAGTACAACCGCTAGCCTGGGGTCTTTGACATGCATCACACAGTAGTGATACACGACCACATGCCGGTGCGATGCTCATCCAGATTGAAACGGGCAGGGGCGGGGATTGAACACAGGATTCCTGGGTGCTGCAGCACGAGCTTTTGCTTCATGCGCTCTCCTTATCAAGACTGCTCGCAACCACTGTGGTCTGTTAAAATGTTTTTTGTAATGTACCTTGGTATAAAAAGAATTGTGAACAATAAAAACAAAAACTTAAAAGTAAAAAAAATTTAAAAATGTGGTTGCATAATGACGGGCGCTTTTGCTGCCAACGGGTTTCGTCTGCGTGTCGTCTGCTTTTTTCGCTGGTCGGCTACACCTTTGGACGCTGCTCCCGACGCCATCTATCAATACGTGCGCCAAACGTGCCATGCCACTCTATCGTCTGTGTCGCCGTCAACTCTGGCAAGTTATTTGGCCCTATTTTTTACAGAAAGGAGCTACGCTTTAATTTTACAAGGTGAGACCGACCTGTGAAATATGCTTTTGACGTGAAGTTTGGATTGCTTCATGCCAATTCGTACGGCCCATTTTAGATTGAGCCTGGTTATTTCAGTCGCCCTATAAAAGTGAAAACCGACAAACATGCCTCCACCCATGAGAACACCCTGACATTGTGCCGTTGTATCAGTTATCATAGCTTTTTATGCCTCGCACTACTGACACTCAAAAAAGGATCATCAAGGAAGACAAAATATTTGCAAAGATCGGTGCTGACAACGTTTCTGTGCGGGACGGTGCCCTCCGGAAATGGCAGCAGCAGGAAGCAAAGGCCAAGAGGAGTACGCTTGTGCAGAAGCTTACTGGAAAGAGGTCCATTGTGTTTGCTGGAAGAGGCCAACAGGCTTCTTGTCCACTCCCCCCCCCCTTCCCTCGTTTTCCCATTGCCCGCTACAGAAGCGGATCACCCAGATGGTGAAACATGCGGTTCAATCAAATGCGAAAACCAGAGGGCCCCAGTTCCAGGGGAAGAAGACGACTTCTCTTCCGGCCAGGGTGCCGGCCAAGAAGCCGTCTTTCGATCCGGCAGAATTCACCCAAGCAGACAGCCTCGAGTGGGAGCTTCGTGGAGCCAACGCCAGGGACCGGGGCCAGAACTCCGCGAGTTCCGAGGAGGATGACGGCGCGGAGCTCAGCGACGAAGAGGCGTGCACGGCGGCGGAGAAGCGTGCTCTTGCCCAGGAGTTGCACGGTATGCACACTTGCAAACACTTTTTAGATTTTTTTTTTTTTTATCAGTGGAAGTGTTTTTTTTTAATCTTGTTCATTCTGCAGTTCCACATGGAACAAAGCTCATGATGCAGACCCAGGGTTCGATCCCACCTCTGCCAGTCTTGATTTGGATGAGCATTGTACCAGCATGCAGTCATTTATCACTACTACAGCATGATACACGTGAAAAGGATTAGGACACGAAAATGAGACGGTTAAATTATTCTTGAAATAGAATGCTCATAGGCCACTGGGTATATACTCCACGTTTCACGATTTCCAGAGCTAATAATCAATTTACGAATGTTGATCATTTTCGTCTGGCAATCAGGCAACACTGCTCAAGTTCATCACACCATGGTGCCCATAACCCTGTGATCATCATATTTAGTTGAAAGCTCTTTCTCGTTCTAGGCACCCCCATGCTCGCCCAAGCTTGCCTTGCCCTGGTACGATCGCACACTGTCACGCTATCTCGGCTACTTCAACGCATGCACTCGCTTTCACCTCCTTGCCTTTTGATCTCACACCCTGCAAGCATGTGCAAGATCGCCGCGGACAACGCACGAGTTCATCCGTGTTGCCGGTCGCAAGTGGGTCGAAATCAAAATGACCAGCTTCCAACATCTCCTGATAACAATCACTCTTATCGCTGCTGCGGTTAGTGTCGAAGACTTTGACGAAGCGAGCTATGCCGTAGACATCGTCGTCTCGAAACCGCAGGCTCAAAACGTAGAGTGTAAACGTGCAAGCTAAGGTGCAAGACGCCTAGAGAGCCAAGTTTGCTAATGCGTGCAAAGGACACCGCGCATTGGGCTGACGTCGCCAACCCAACAAACACGGCGGCCTTTGTGAACCGGGGCGGATCCGAAGGTTCCGCACAGAGTCGGCTTATCCACGAAACTATTGCGCCATTTTCAGAACAAATT